>NQII01001470.1:276456-295465 GCA_002778355.1 Clitarchus hookeri
CAGTGGCAGATCCATGAGGGGGGGGGGCTAAGGGGGTGAGTCTCTCTCCCTCAGAGCTTGATTTTACACTGAATAAAATGAAATTATACTTTAAACAAGGTACATTAGTAATAATACAGTATTAATATGTACTGTATACTTTGTATAGCATCGTTAAATTATAATCAAAGTACTGACATTTATATGAAGCATTAAAATTTCATATTTATTGGTAAACATTTGCTTTAATCATAAGGCACATACATTGTTCCACCTTTCATGTAGCCCGCTCCTTAATGGGTGTCTATATTCGCCATTGCCCCACCCCCTCCACACACACACACACACACACACATGCAAATGCACACACACGCGCATGCACACACACAAGGATTTTATTAAATAAATTTACTTATTTGAGAAAAACAACTGTCTAAATAAAATCTGAGAATCCATTTTATTGAGAAATACTTACTCTATTTTTATGGCATGTTCATACACCATGAAACAATTAAATAAAATGAGCACTTAGTTATTACAGAGCACGGCTTGGCATTTGCGAAATAGCAAAAATAGCACACTCTGGAAAGATTAATTCATCCCACGAAAAAAAAAAAAACACCCTGGAAGAGTTGTTGAGTTGAGAGATTTGGGTGGCTCTTAACAACGAGGTCTTGAGAGCTAATGAGGGTGAAATGAGGTGAGAATGGAGCCACACTGGAATGCAAGAGCGGGGGAAACAGGAGATTCCCAAGAAAATCAGCCGACCAGCTGGGGCTGGAGATTGAGCCCGGTTAGCTTTGGTGGTAGGTGAGCAGTCTAACCACTCAGCCACCGCAGCCCCACTCTGGAAGAAATTAAACCTGTATATACTATGTTATCTGAGCTCATCCGCTCACGAATCCAACCTCCCAACAGTGAACCAGTTAGCACTAGTATAGCTTTGTCTTGAAATAATCTTTATCTGTAATTTTACCAGAATTCAAGTATCTCGTATAGCGGTCTTTGAACCTCTTCTGCAGAAGCATCTTATCTGTCAAATTTTAAAACTATTAAAATCACTACCTCTTCTCCCAACTTGGTTTTCAAAAAATTTTTTCCAGACAAAACTTATACTTAATAGTTTTTTTTACCTTCTATGATTATTCATTCATTAACTGCTCTTAAGAGACACTAAACATTCTACAGCACACAGCTGATGAAAATGTTTTTCTGTATCTGTTGGGGCTTAAAAGACAAAAGGCAGTCATTAACATAAATACTGTAGATATACACAAATAATATGTTAAACAGAGTTGGGAAATAAATTGTATGAAAGATTATGTAAGCACCATTCTTAAAATGAAAAATGAATAAAATCCCAAAATCAAGTTTGATTTAAAATTCAAGGGATTGAAGTGACTGTTAAAATTACCACACGTGTAAAAGGATGTTGCGTATGTAGAAAGAAAACTGCTACAGAAGAGTATAGAAAAGTAAATGGAAAAAATTGTAAAATAAAATTAAAATACAGGATACACTGGCTGCAAAAAAGTCAATAATTCAAGCGTGTTGATGAAAACCAGATAATGTAACAGCTTTACACTATTGCCAATACAGTAAAAAAACATATTTTATACTTTCTTTTGCTTTTTAACATGCTACGTAAAAAACTACCTGATGTCTATGAACCAGCAGCTAGCAGATAAGTAAAATGATATCAAGGAAGACTTTCAATTATCAAAATAGAGGACAGTATTTCTAATGCTGGGAAATGTATGCTAAATGCTTATTTTCTGTTTCATCCAGGTTTGAGTTTACATTCAATAACTTCAACATGCTATTTGTAAGAACCGACTACTTATAACAAGACTGACATCCTTCGGGCATAATCCTTACTTTGGTGATGTGGATATTTGTACATTATCATTTGCTTTCCAACACCCTTTTGCTCTCGAGTACAACTGCACTTCTGCACAGTAATAATTCTATTGGACAATGGACATGTGAGCTGCTCTTACCACCCCTTCCCCTCTGCTTTCTTGATGAGCACTGTGATTGTCCAAACTGCTGATGACTGTTTGAAAATACAAACTGATAGAAGTGTTGAGAACTGTGTACACCCCGTGGAAATTACATAACTCTCAAGAACCATAGAGATTTTAGAGGAAAGCAAATGAGCAGGGATAAAAACAAATGGATAATTTGTTCATGACTATGGCAGTGCAAACTGTGTCTGTTTTTCAAAATTGCTTTGAAACCATATTGTGCCATCTATCAACTCTCCACAAACATCTTCACCTTCACTCTTAACAAGAAATGAGATTTTCAAGTTAATCAGGGAGTGGAACTAAACAAAGAGTAAACTATTCTCCATGTTAAAGTCAAGAGCATGTAAGTTGCAACAGCTTCAATTTGTGATTATTATGATAATAGATCAAAAGTAGGCGACTCTGTTCAGTAAATAACTTAAACAGGCAACTACAATGACAACTTAAATTACATGAAAGAATACTCTTGTGTATACAATTGACAGCAACTGCATGAGGACATCGACATTTCTCAACTTTTATCCTAGAGCCAAGAAAATAATCAGACTTCCATAATGCTCCATAGTTCCATGAACATATTGAAGTGCTGTACTGTAAAGACTGTTATTCCTTTATTGCATTTACCAAACGATGTACTCTACAATACATATTTTGTTGTAATTTCATGCTGTATAACTCTTGCAGTCTGAATATATTTAATTAATTGCACAATTTATCTGTAATTTTCTTAGCAAAATTGTGCTGATCTTACTCTGATAGCCCTGAACCATCTATGTGTGGTGTGTATGGAGGTGATGATCGCCTCTCCACTTTTCAGCCAGCAGGGACATCACTCCTCCTGGGTTGACAGACATTGGTTGGTCACTATTTCAGTTTGTAATAAGTATTTATAACTTATCGTTACATGCCGCCACTCTGCGCTGTTTCCCCTGCTATCCTCTTCGGGTGTGCAAAATGCAGTTCTTCAAGGGCATCACTGGTAACCGGAGAAGTGGGCATAGAGATTGCGGGCAGCACCTTTGTCTTTGTGGCCTTCACCTTCCTCCTCGGGCGCGCGCTGATATCAGCGGTAACCGGACAATAGCAAGGCAGAATTACAAATGGACAATGGCAGATAATTTCAGCGGGCTCGATAAGGCTGTTGTGACTCGTACTACTCCAGTTCTTGAAGGAAGTGAATGTCTGGGATTACCATTGCAAGCGAATGAATATAACTGGTGCACAAAGAGAAATGAACTAAAAAGACCAAAGAGGTACCCACCAGAGACGAAACAGGAAAAAAATCCAATTGACAACTACATGCTGAACAGCAGAAAAAAAAAATACAACCAACAAATTTTATATCATAGTGCTGACTACTAAATGGTACGTGATGGCAACTAAAAAAGTAAAACTTTGAATGGGCACGTAAGTTCCATAAAACGCCTCATGACCACAACACAACGAGAATGTATCATGCTGGCAGCATGCAGAGGTCAAAAGTATTTGAACAATGCTACATGAAGTGCATAAAGCTGACAATCATATTACAATGATGCTGATAGATGTCGTGGGCTGTCCTGAAGAGACAAATTACACCCCAAGACACACAGACAGGGGGAATTATCACGTAAGCAGTAGACAAAAAATTTCCCCATATATGGCTAACTATTCTTACATCACATTAACCAGTTAATGTTCAGTTATCACAATGAACGTTATTAAAAATCATTTTTGTTCCCAACATATCAAAAATACACCGCTGACTTGAAATTAGAAGTAAATGGGGAAAAAGTTGGTGCAGAAAATTGCAGATTTAGCTATCTGTTACAAGTACCATCAATGGGGGATACTTTAACCAATTTTGTTATTACATATAAAATATTATAAATGTGTATTGAATTAACATGAAACCAAGTATTGCAAATTTGGGTCTGACAATTTAAAAGTTAACATAATTATTTGTCCATTATTTACAATAAGTTTTGGAAGGAGATTTTTTTTTACGTGATCAATGTTACCCCTGTATGGGGCAACTTCGACCACTCATTAAAACACCAAAGATTAAAGTGTTTCTGGTAAATCTATCAAGAGAAAATAACAAAAAGCATGAAGTAAAATTTGTTTAAGACATTAATGTTGTCAGGAGTGGTATCTTACTGTTTTACATTTAAAGTATACTTAATAAAATAAACTAAATATGTTAGCACACTAAAAACATTCCAAGACGTCCTGCCAAATTTGTTTAATTTTTGGTAAAAGTTAACCAAATAGTCAAAGTAACCCCATTCGACGGTACATTTCTCTGCCTGCTCACCAGTTCCTAACACACACTACTCACGACACATCATTCTCTTGTAAATGTCCCATCCAGTTTGCTGAATGGTATACATGGCTTTACAAAATAACCATTATTGACCAACTAATAATTAATTTTGATGAAGACTTCATCATCATATAATAAATGTTTCTCATTCCACATGTATAATTTCTCATTACTCCTCTTTAAGTATTTTAATAAGCACGTAAAAGGCTTCTGCTTAAGGCACCTTCACTGCATGCTGGACAAATGTAGTTTTGTGACCTAGGTAGCAAGTATGACATATTACATGTGGATGCTGATGTCATCCTTGAAGTACCTATAGCTATAACCTATGGCCATCTGCAGAAAGGCAGTTAATAAGATCATTAATGGTGGTTTTAAGCTTTCATAACATATCTGACAACTGATCAAAGGAAACACCTACTGCTGTAAAACACCATGAAGGATACAACGTAAGTTCATAAACGAAAGGCAGCAATTTGATCATTCACACAGCATCTAAGTGATGTTTCCAATAGTAATATATTTAACAAAACAACTTATGTAAAGTGATTAATTAAAAACTACAACCAAAGAAGGAATATGAAAATTAAATTTTATTAAGCAGAGTATACACAACTCCAACAAACATAACAACACAAATTTCAGTAACGAGTAAAATACTGACCAAAATACAGTACACTGCAGTCTGCCACCAATGCCAAAACATAACAAAAATAACAAGAAGTCCACTCAACTGTCCTGGGCCCTATTTTCATAAAACTACAAGTTTACAGGTATCTGTAATATATTCACAATTGTAAAATGGATGTGTTTCATAAAAAAATATTGTCCAACTTGTGAAAGTTGGCACACTGATATAAAAAAACTTACAAGTCTACAAGTCAGCTGGGTTCGTTTATTTTACTCTCATAAACATATTGCTTTGTTGTTTTTGTATGAACGTTGTATGCATATCAAAAAACGAACTCAAAAAACCCTAAAAAGCATTTCAAAACAGCAGGTAACATAAAATGAAATATAAAATATAACAACCTTTCCATGTTGCCCATGTATATGTTATGTCACATGCCTATAAATGGATGAAACAGTTATTATACAGTATAAAAACACTCATATAGAACTGTTTGTTACATTTGAGTAATGTATGAAACCAAAGTTAGCATTCTGAGACTGCATGGTGTTCATCAATATTCATTCTCTTTGTACACATAATTAACTGAAACAGCAAAAGAGAATGGGTTTAATGCATTTACACGCACAGGGTTTGAATTCATTCCAAACAGAGAACAATATAGTAATAATACTTTTAAATCCTATTAAAACTTTACTTGTTAACTATTCTACTTAATTATTGATACTAGTAGAACTATTTTACAATTTACAAGTCCTTGCAATCTACAAGTCTCTTTATGAAACCAAACTATCAAAGTAATTGTAGAAACTACTTGTAACTCATGGAATTTCACTTGTAGGTTTACGAGACCACTTTATCAGCATTTATAAATCTACACGCAAGTTGTCTTGTAACTTTCAGACTTTTAGTTTTATGAAATAGGGCCATGATAGGCTAAAAGTTATATACATCACTTCATGCTGACACTTATCTACTTATAACTATAAAATTTCATCACAGAATATATTGCAAATGTATTATTGTCTAATAACATTCCTCACTTATATATTTAAAGACACAACTAATACAACTGTAAGACACATCATTATCACAGTACACTGGATTTAATCTCTTGGTGATTGCCACCACATAACATAACAATCTATCCATTTTTTTACTGTTATTTTTTATACAATTTATGAAAGAAAAAAAAAATATAGTGCCAAGGTAAAGGGCACAAACAAAACAAACCAATAAAACATGAATTTTACTGAATAAATCAGATAAATATAATGTTTAAGTAAAGATGCATCTTTTCTACTTCAAAACAAAGAGAATGGGTTGGGAAATGTATAATTTAGCTCATACAGGCATTCAAAATTGCAAACGGAATTAGACAATTTGAACTGCGTTTTACTTCACTTTGAGGACACCTAAAACCAAAAGGAAATAAAGCAGCTGCATAAAATCGTAATTTTTTTTTAATTTCCCACTCAAAGAATTTCTAACAACTCAATTATGCACTTTAAGAAACAATGTTCTAAGAGCATTTAAATTAGTTTTGGGATAGTGAAACGAGCACATAGAATTTGCTGTCACAATAAATAAGACTATCAAAACTGGAAATACAAGTCCAGCTGGAAACCTTTTAACACACAAAATATTATAAATTTCTCAATCACTTGTTAGCAATCTAAACTTTTTAAATACAAAAGTGGAAAATGCATGGATAGTGGTAACACCATCATAAGAGTATGACCCACTCTATACAAAATTCAGTTGTCAACACACACTCTCTCTTTCTCTCTCTCTCTCTCTCTCTCTCTCTCTCTCTCTCTCTCTCTTTGTATGTGTGTGAAAAGACTGAATAAACTGATATATAAGTTTATAATGATCTCGCACACCAACCTCATCACACTGTTCCATTTTTCTTACACATCACAGTAGGACTGAAATCAGGTGATCACAAGTTTCACAGTGATAAAGTTTGCACTAGCACTGTCATCACACATTTTGTTCTTCAAGGAGTGCAGCTACTATAAGTTCAACAACACAACAAAAAAAAAGTTTCACAATGTTTCAGTCATTCAAACTATCACCAACTTCATTATTTATGCAGAAGTGATATACATATTTACAAGGACTATAATACATTTACTCTAACAATTAACAAATAATCACAACACCCAACTAGTAATTTTATTTTTATAGCTTTAAGTAGTATGCGTACTAGCTATGTAAAATAATAAGTATGCGTACAACACATACTAAATTAATTAAAATTTATAAAATAATTTTTTAACAAATATTATGTTATAAGTGCCACACTGCAAAAACTTATTTAAGGGTGAAAACTCAACATTTACACAGGTAACAAAAATTATTTTTAAAGATTTTACGTTGTCACCCAAAGCATTACAAATGTGGTATGAGCAGAAAAAAAACTACTGATGGAGGCTTTACATTTTCTTTATCTCAACTCCTCCCATCTCTATCATAAGTGCCTTATTATCAAACCATTACGTGAACATGTAACAACACAAGTTGATGTTTAGGACCAGTGAAGGGGATGCACAATTAGTGCCGTAATTTTACAGTTCACGCTGTGCCAAGACTGCGTTTCAAGTCACTCACACAAATAAAATATACGCACCAGCAGAAAAAATGAACAATTTTTTCCCCCCCATGATAGTTGTGCTTTAATACAATTTTGTTGCAGCAGGAATAACAGTTATATCGGGTACAGCTTAGCTGATACAAGCACCCAAGCAGTTTGTAGCAGGATGTGAAACTTTGACAACGGCGACACCAGAGCTCACAGCATCATCTGTAGTTAACACTTCAATAAGATCAATTAATATGCTTCAGTGGCTAAAGGCAGGAAAGTCAAAGCTGGAGCCCAAGGTCATGTTCCAGTTGGTAACTTAATAATGAAGTAATTAGTGATTTAGTATGATTCAGCTGGAAGTCTCTTGATTGATAGTCACCTATTTACAACAATGGCCCTACCCATCTATCAATGTTGTAGTTTGAATTGCACAGCACACAATGACGTGGTATTTCCACGAGATCATAAGCATAAATAAATAAATAAACATGCACATGAAGATATGTATGTTCAATGTATTTTTTTTTGTTACATTTACGTTCTAGTGTATCACATTCCACAAGGCGTCATTGGAATTAAATTCATACATACAGTTATTTACGTACATATACATTTATTTAATTACGTGAATTCATGAAAATGTGTATAGTATGAAGTCATCTCCGCAGTTTTTTAACATCAGGTTCAAAACAAATATGGTAACTGTTTGGGATTAGGTCAATTAGTATTTGGTAAGTTTAGTTACATACTAAAAACTACTAAATAATGTCATAATTTTTGTCATATGACCATTTGGTAAACTAACTTCCAAATGGAACATTACTTAAGGTAAAGACTAAACACGCATAGCTTCTATGCGAGAACGGGCAAAGCATGTGCAACAAATTTATAGCAGTTCCAAATGTGCTAACAGTCAAGTGGTCACCAACCTCACCCTGTAACAAGAGTATATATTCTCGCAAGTTGTGAAGTAGGATAGACAGCGTGTAGGGGGGAGGGGGATATCTTAGCAGTGATAGGACCATGTCACTCACGTGGCTGCCTAATCTGACAGGCTTATGGAAGGGCTGCAACAACTGTCAGATGCTAGTAATGTGCAACAACAATAAAGCTTGAGAATCCACTTGTGTTAAAAATTTCCCCAGTTATTATGCTTGGGCATTGCGAGTGGTTAACTGCAGTGGTTCGGCTCTCAAGACCTCGATGTTAAGAGCCGCTGAAATATCTCCACTCAAACTACAGTGGTTAGGACCAGTACTTGTCAGTAATGAGCAGCCTTCTTAAAATAACAGAAAACATCAATGGTGGAGGGTAGTTGTATCACCATACGAACCATACAAGCTATTTAATAACTAATGGCACACCCTGAACCATGAAATGACATGGTTGCACTGAGGGTGGAACTGTGAAACAGTCCTTCAAATGACTTGTTATTTTAATCATGAGAAGATCCCAGTGTAAGTCCCATGATTGTACACCCAGCAGCAAAGTGCATCTGGTGCCGTACTAGTTCTCACAAAGAGTCGTTTGGCACTAGTGCGTGATACAGGGGTACAAGCAGCGGGAGACATTGGAAACTGGAAGTGAAGCATGGAGGAGTGGCAGTGGTAAGCAGTACATGTCACTGGCAACTCATTACAATCACACATCATCACCTAGCAGTCAATCCCAGGACGGCTTCAACACCAGCCATCTAACTAAATTAGCAGCTGAAAAATGGGTCACAGCGGCAGTTCAAGGTATAATGGTATAGACGGGAAATTGTGGTACGGCACCCATTAGAGTACAAGGACAGTATAATTGCTTCGGCACACCCATCTCAGATGACCGCAAGGCAAGAATAAGCATTAGAGGTGCCTAGTCACTGAGATTGCCAAGAGCATCAATATACAAAACAGTCCACTGAAAGATGTCCTTGAGACAACATCCATCTTGATGAAGTCCTGTACAGACCTGGGCAGCAGCTCATGACCATCAATTACCCAATTATTTCTTTGCCAGAACTGGCCGTTGCTCCCCTGACATTCACGTAACGCAACTCTGTATCTAACAAAGCAGACAAATCATACCCATTTATGACTCCAAGTCTAATTTCACTCAGTGAGGAGAGTGGTACAAAAAGAGCAGGGTCTAAACTCCAACTGGCCGAGAAACCAATGTATGACCTGGGGTTGAGAAAGCCATTACCAGTAGACACTTTGACAGGCCAGAGCAAGTATTTCCATCCCACATTACTTCTTGGCCACACTTCCCAAGAGCAGGGCCATCATCCCTTGACAAGAGCCACAGAGTAATATACCAGGCATGGCATGGGCTGGATCTCCACGGGCACAAACACTAGGTTGAGAAACCAACTAGGCTACTAATAAAATGCTGGAGTCAACTTCCTTATTAGATGTGCTTTAAATACTGATTTAATGAGATGAAGATGCAGCAGCAGCAGAATGCAAAGATAAGGGAAACAGGAGTGCCTCAAGAAAAGATGCAGGCCAATGGCAATGTCCACCACCACATTTCCCACGTGAAAATCTGGGTGACCCCACCAAGAATAGAATCTGGTTTGCCATGGTGGGAGGCGAGTAGTCTGGCTACTACACCACAACAGCCCTATAAAAGCAGTGAGTGATGGTAATCGAGAAATCTTATCGCATTTAGTAAAGTCAATATCTGGTTTGAGCTGGCAGTATGCACACTGTCCACATAGAAGGTGTATCTATCTGGAACAATCACATGCAGCTCCAATTTTATTTCATTCACGCTTGTAAACTACATAATTATGCCCATATCACACTCGCTGCCTGAATCCGTGTGTTTGAAAATGGCTTGAGTTTCCTAAAATAGATTTATCGGCACTTTCTGCAAAGCTGTGGGTCTACGATTGCTAGATGCAACCTGTGGTTGTATTTTGTTAACTTTATTCCCACTGGCATGTACACAAGAAAGCCTATTTACATCACTCACAATCTAGCTCTCTGTTCCTATAATGCTGCTTTCATTTTGGTGGATCGGGCTGAAACTATTTACGCAGTTCAACCTACATTCAGCAAAACTACTTGTCGTAGTAATTTACGTGGATTGAGATTACAGCTACAAAGATGCTGACAAGTATCAGAAAAGATAAATTCACAAAGCTGTGCTGTAATTAAAAAGTAATGAATTTGTCATACACCTTTAATTAAAAAACATGTTGAGGTAAAATATGTTAAATTAACATGTTTGCATACCTTGTATTGAGTAACCAATATCGTTAACCCTAGTTATTTGGTTACGAAAAGTATCACATTTTGCACCTAGATTTGTTACAAACAAAATATCAAACCTTTCCATACAGATAAAATATTGTGTTGAGCTAATATTATATGAAAGGCTTTTTGGAACACAGTTTCTAATCAGAACTTTTCTTGTTCATGTAATACCTGTCCAGTATCTATTTTCCTAGTTTTTTTTTTATTTACACACTATGCATTTTGATAGAAACACAAGGAATTAAATGACTAGAAAAATGTTGCTAGTGAAATGTACGAATGGAATGAATATCTCAACTAACATCACCTCAAAGCTACAATGTATTTACAGAGTTATAGTAGTGCCTGTATGTTTTCTTAGTTTGTTTCATTGGGCTCCAAATTTAACACCATTAACAAAAAATAGGATGGTAATCCTCACCTATTATGTTAGCCACTTGGCAATTTTAACAAAGTTGGGTATTTTTAACGACTGTAATAAGTATTGCTGGTCAAATCAAAGATCTCTGCTCCAATTAAATTTTGAACATGCGATACATGACAATGTCACCATACATTAATCCAGCTTGCGTCAAGAGTTCCACTGATCCAGTCAAGCAAGAGAAATGTTTTACTTTATACATTAGCCAGAACCCAGAACCTTGCTTCATCTGACATAAGATATGTTGACTGTAACAGTGTACCAGAGGGGTTCAATCTCTACCTCACCTTGACTGAATCTCTTAGTCACAGGTATGAAGCTACACGAGTGAGAAAGGGGGATCGATCATGCTCTTTTTTATAGGAACAGAAAAAAAGTTGCTAAGTACACAAAACCATGAAAATAAAAGCAACTTAACACTGTAATAGTATTATGCAGGCCAAAATAAACTCTTATAAACTACAGGAAAGGTTAAAGCAGGGACCATGTTAATCAGGTTCCACTATAATCGAAAAGCCTTTAAATGTATCTGAACACACAATTTCATCACTGTAAAAGGTTTGATATATTGTTTATAATAAATTCCAAAGTCAAATAAACAGTTTTTTTTTAAATTTAATTTATTTAACACAATGTCTTTTGTGGGAGCATAGAGTGGGCTCCAGCAAAAGTTTTGTTTGTATTGAGCAGTATTTTTCTACTATCGTTAACTTATCTGTGTCTGTACTTCCACATGTAATCAAGAATAACAACAACCTGAGTGTACTTTGTAGCACAAACAAGTCATTTTATTATATTATTCAGAATGTATATTAGGCTTAGCTATTCCTCTGAAATCACTAAAGATGGGAGACACTAAACACAACTAATTACTTAAAACGGAATATTCAACCATTTTGATAAAGGCATATTCTGTGGACCACAAAAACTCCGACATATAAAAACACTTTCACCAAATTTTGGATTATCCAAATTTTTTTCACAAAAGATGATATATTCTTGAGTGCCCAAAATATTTTTTATGCCGTGTGATGTAAGTTTTTGAAGGTAAGCAAACTCAAAATGAACTGAGCCAATGAAAACATTAAGATGGAATTTTTTTCTGACACTGGCAAAAACAACTTTAACTTAGTAATATTGAAGTACATTCCATTATGAACATGTGTTTGTAAGAATTAGTTTGACTTCAGACTTAAATCATTAAGATGGATGGATAAAGATATTAAAGAAAAAGCACGCCCTTACAGTAGTATATTTTGTACTAGCACAACCTTCTTTTAATTAAAAAAGTGAAAATTTTTTATTTCAAAATGCTTTACACATAAAGAAAAATTAACACATTTTTAAAAATACTTTGCTGCATTCACTGTATGATTTCTCATGAAATAATCTGTAACCACATAAATACACACATATTTACATAAATAAATAAACACACCTATGCACACACACACAGATATATCCATATAGGTTGCTAACGGTAAACTAAGTACTTTTGAATGCCCTGCTTAAGATATACTTATGTGTTCTTACGTCTTATTTATAATTTTCATTGCTATGGACCTGCTCACTTTATTCGTGCATTGCTAAAGTGAACTGTGGAATTATTATAAAATTATATTATCTTACAAATTTGCCCATTATTACACTTAAATGCATTCAAAAACATAAAGTGAAAGAAATCACTTCGGTATTTACAAACGTTTACCCAACACCTTTAATTCAACATTAAGACGTGGAACTACTTTCCCTCAATTGTTACCAATTTTACTGAGTGCATGTCAGTCCGTGTGCCTGTCAAAATGTATGCAGGTAGGGGCAGTAAGATTTTTCAAAGGTTGATTTCAAAAGTGCTCACTTTACTGTGAACAGCCTTTACATACCAACATGAGTATGTCCACATGTACACACAATCTGATCTGGCTGTTCATACATAATCCACTTCAAAACATACAGTGTTATATTTTTCAAATGTATTGTGTCCAGCTATTTATGTATGCATGTGCAAACGTATACATAAATACAGACACATTATGATTTCCCACAAAACCTATAAATCTCTTTCAAAAATCTTTACACACATGATTTAATTAAATTCATTTATGAAAGATACCACACACTATGTCGGGAGATGTGCAAGGATTTACGGAGTTTATATACAATATACAAAAGTATCCAGTTATAGTACTTAAAAAATTACCAGAAAAAATAACAAGCTATGTGCATTAAATCCGACACTGACTTAGTCAGTATCAGAATCTGAACTAGAACTTTGTGAAGAGTTTGAGCTGATTGAAACTCTACGTTGTTGCTCCGAGTCATTCACAGTAACTTCTGTGGCACCATTCTGCGTCACATACACAACAATGCTCACATCATTGCCGATACGCACTTGTTCTGAACCACTGACAGATATGGAACTCGATCCAGGATTCGCCACACCTGACAAAACATTCAACAAACTGCTCTTCTGCTCACCTCCCAACCCAGCATCCGCCAATATACCATCCAGTCCAGGTATGGGCTTCACACCTTGTAAGGCACCAGCTTCACCTGGTTGGCTTGTGCCACTTGTAATTGCCATCATGTTCTCACCGTTACTAGTTGCAGCACTCAGAGCACGGCTTTGTTGCTGTTGCACAATTCTAGCTCTCTGCTCCTCGGCTCTCCTCGCCAACACTTCATTATAAAACTTGTCCCTCATTTCCAAAAGCACCTGCTCCTTCATCACACGGATCCTGCGCATTTCTTCCGTGTACGTCGAGTTGACACGGGCATCCAGCACTTCAGCTGGCAGTTTGAAAGAAATTCCAGAAATGCCAGAAAGGGGCAGGGGAACTTCACGCAAGCCATTGGGGAATACGGGGACACATTTCTCCTTCTTGACACGCGACACGAGCGTCTGAAACACCGCACCATTTTGCAGTCTCTGGTTGAAGGGATCACGGTTGAATGCATCCGTTATGAGAAACATAACCTTTGTGCTTCTGTCCATCATGAACTCGTAAGCTTGGAAAATGTCTCGCCCCAGCATGAAGCTATCGTTTTCAATCATGCATCCCACCAGGTTGAAGGAGCTGCACAATCTTTCCTTTAAATTTTCAGCAATAAGGTAATCCTCCTCGCAGCATACGAGACAAAAGTCGTAGCACTTGATAGGGTATTCCCTGTTTGCTTCTTGTAAAGATTCATTTCTGATCAAGTCCAACTGGTCCACGGGAATGTCGTGAAACTGCACCAACTCTGTTGGTGGCTGTTCGTAAAGGCACAAAGCCATTTCTGTATTACTAGCTGCGCCTTCGTCATCGCTGCTGGAAATATAATGACTACTGTTCTGTACAGCTACCACGCTGGTGCAGCAATCACTCTCAACCTGAACACTAGGATTCAAGTTCACCTTCTCTACACTACAACTTCTCAACGGTAAGCTATTTACAACTTGCAATTCTAGCCTTTTATCTGGGGCCACAACAACCAACTCCGAACCACACGTCTCTTGCTGAACTACTGAACTCTGTTGATTCTGTTCCTCTGGTTGCGATGGGTCACTTATATTATTTAAATTACTCGAGGAAGTTGAATTATTTGTGCGCAGAAGCCTACCGCCTTTTTTTTTCAAACTCTTAAACATTTTCTTCATTTTGTTTGAAAAAACACAAGAATCCTCCATTGAAGATGAAAACCAGGGCTACCAATGCCAAACATTCATTATCTGTAAAAAAGAAAATTTTCTATTTGTAAAAATACAAACAAAAACATTTTTTTGACATTTTTTTGAACACACAGTGTTTTCTGTGTGATGTACATTGAGATTTTCATTTCTGAAGAAACAAGGAATGGACACACAACCTGATCATGGTAAAAATTAAAATTCACCATTACGATCACTTTCAGTTTAATTTCACACACAAATAAAACTCTTAAAGAGTGTATTTCAGCTGGCAACCATAACCGTAAAATATGCCAGCATTTAAATAATTGACAAAAACTATGTACACTGAAATCAATATTTTAATCATTAATGACACATCCCTAGCATCCAATAGAACAACAGAGCTATACATTGTAAGAAACAAAAATGGCTTGTGTTATAGAAATTTACAACTGAACAGTTATGCATAAAGATGACAAGAGTGAAATACCACTTATCCACAATCCAATGTGAAGAACCAAAATCTGATTAAGAATAAGAAAAGGATAATTGCAGCACCTAAAATTTTGTATCCCAGTTAGGTAACAAATATCCTTTTTCACATATGAAAATGTTCTATTCTTATCCAAGTAACACCTGTTTGCCCCTCTTCCTAGAAACATGGCTTAAACCTATGTTATAATCAAAACAATTCCTCCAATACACAAATATTCCAAAAATCCAGTAAATATGACAAAAGAATTAGGTAATTATCAAGAGTAGCGGCTTTTCTGAAGGAAACGTCCTAGACCAACAAAAGTACCATTAATGGGTTCTGCACAGCTTACCTTGTTCATATTCAGGAGGGCGTAATGTTAAAATAATTAGAACGTACTAAATAAAATAGTTAATAAGTACGAGCAGCCCGCCATTTTGTTTACGTCGGACGCCATGATTTTTGGTGAAGTAAGAATCCATTAGTAACGTGAACAAATGTGCATCGTTTTGTCACCTTTATTAGCTGTGATCTGTAGACATCATCGTCACGGAATTTTATGTGGAAGTTGAGATAACATTAGTTGCATTTGAAACGCGAGACAGTGCGGTTGTGTAGTTGCAGACGTGAGTTGTGACGTCCGAATCCGACAGTGCAAAGATTCGTGATTTAAGAATAGAGGGTGCAAGAACAAGTGCTTCTCTGTGTGGTGTTTTGTCGATTGAGGTAAGATGCACGGCAGTTGAATGGGTCGAGGACAATGGAATTATACCTGCAGCCTACCTAGGTGAGTTGATTCATAGACTTCTGATGTGTTTAACTGTTACTTTAAAATCCTAAAATGGACTAAAATCCTAGGTTAGATTAACATTCAAAAATCCGAGGTTAGTTAAAAAACCCTACTATCCTAGGTTAGATTAACACCCTACAATCCTAGGTTAGTTTAAAAATGTAAAATAATGATTCACTCATCGTGGGGTTAGGTTCTGTTAGGTTAGGTGGGCACATATTACAAAATTAGTCGGACGTTAATGCCTCTAGTATATTCGTGTTCTGTGTATTTAGCAGAGTGGAAATATACCACTTTTTGGGGTTTTTTTTTTTTTTACAGAAAAGCAGCTACTCTACATAATTACAAAGAATTTATTTTATCATGATGTAAAAAATAAAAAGTCAATTTCCTTACTTTGTTTTAAGCTGTGTGGTAGCCTTCCAATTTAAAAAGTTATGTGCATAAATCATTTTTATCACATTGCCTCAATGGGATAAGCACATTCTTTCTTGCCAGTTCATCCAACCCAACTAGTATAAATTCATATATTCTTCAATAGTCTTTCCATTTTATGATAACTGCATCGTCAAATTTTTTATTAATCCTGTGGTGAATACATAAATACCCTCTCAAGACAAAATTTTTTGTCGATCTTGTTTTGCTTTACTGAGTAAACAATATTAATCTATTTTAGGCTGGTGGAAACAATAAACCCAAGCCCTTGTGGTTGACGTGAACCAGGCGTTCACGGTTACCTTTGTGCCCACTGTAACTGCCGCAGTAGTGTCCTCCACTCCAGATGCACCATACCAGCGCACATGTGTGCAAGAATGATAGTGTGTTCAGTGTATATCAAGTGTATTTGTCCATGTGTGATAGTGCACCGTGTCATTAATTATTCAGTTTAACAATTTAATCATTATTATTTACCAATATAGTTTCGTCAGTATAGTGCATTAGTGTTTAGTATTTATTCAGTATTGATGTATACCATAATTATCGTGTGTCAAAACAGTCATCACATACATAGCCAGCCAGGGACATGTGACATTTTCAAGTTGGCAATGCAGTGGCTGCTACGAGTCAATACTTATATTTAATATTAATATAATGGTGTTTTATTATGTAAATACAAGGGTAATTGTGTTTTATTATGTTTAATTATGTTTATATAAGGTATATCATGTTTACATCTCATTAGCATTTTAAGTCGCATTTGTTTCATCTCTCCACCACCAGGTGTCGGCCGTGCTTAGGTGGCACGAGCCGATGCATTGCTCAAGTCTAGTAGGCAAGATCACTTCGGCGCGAGCAGACGTGGTAAGTCTCTCGTTTTACAAGAACCTCGGTACCAGCCTCTCAGGCTGCAACCTCACTCAGCAATCGCATCATCATATCATTCACGAAGCAACTAGTATTTTTATGTTAAATCTCACCGAGGAGAGAGCAGCGTCACGCGTCTTAAGTAATTATAATCCAGCAGTGTGTTTATATGACCACGCGGTCACCACGTGTTTGATCAAAGTGTTCAATAAAGTAATAATAGACATACAAAACTTGAGTGCGTTATTAATTCAGGCGTGCGCAGCGGCCATACAGCTCGCAATTTCTTAATATCTGACGGTGTATTACCAGAGACCCCTAGGCCGTCGGCCGAACGACCCAAATAATCTCATTACCTCACCGTAGAGCTATGGCGCCGGGCAATTTATAATCATTACATTACAGCTCTGGTATACGATCGCGTCATGGTGCAGACTCTCCAATTTTTGAGCAGCACAGACATATATGCACATGCACACGCCTGCATGTGCACACATACACACATGGCAGGAATACACACAAACCAACACAGAAAAACCAAATATAAATTTACGCTCTGCTGTTTTTCCATTTACTACACAAACTCCTTGCCTGTTCAGACAGAGTGAAATGCGACCTAATTTCCAACTCTACACGGCAAATTTTTACTTTAGAAATTTAAACAAAACAAAATCAACAAACAAAAAGGGATAACGTATGCAAAACAGACACAGAACAAATTAAATTGTAGGCACCACGTAAACGAACCACTTCATGCACTGACAAGTCTTGCTTCAGACAAGCATGGTAACTGACGGGCCGTTCCATTGTTTAGCAGTACTGCAGATGGAACTGGTGGTCAAGTCACGTGTTGATTGCTAGTGATGTGCCCAACTGACTATAATAAAAAATATCAAGTGTTTGTGCAGTGTCGCCAGACAGCAACATGGAATTTATTTATGAGTAATGTCAAAACTAGGTGAGAAGCTATTTTTATTTGGAAGTCAAAGGGTTCTATGCAAAGTCAAGCACACAATATTTTGTTCTATCTATACTCCTAAAATCATAGTGATTTTTTACAAATATACACACCCCACCTTGTTTTACCTTCTGTCTACAGAAAAAAGATGCAACTGTAAAGCCTAGAAAATAAATGGCACATATTTCATTGCCATATCAATGAGTTTCACATAGACATAAAACCTACACTATCAATAACAATACTCAGTTCATCAGTTTTATATTGACGTGTAACGCATATTGGGAGTAGAAGCCTCGCTGATAACCCCGCAAACGCCTACCAGTTGACACGTGTCACGAAACACGTGGACAGCCAGAACGGATCGCAGTTACACGTGTCAAGGTTGTGCCGAGTAAGAGCTAGCATATTGCTGAAGCACCCGGACGGCGCTCCGTAAATGTGTAGGAAAGCGGGAGAAATTGTAGAGCCAAGCAAGAGCACCTCTAGCTTTATGTAGAGAAAACGGCTGACAAATTGAAAGGGGTGCCATGAACACTCCTCACCCCTACCACCCTTTTAGCCAAACCGCGGAAGAAGAACCTGACAGGGTAAGTTTCAGGGTGCAGGCCACCATCTCCCCCCCCCC
>NQII01001470.1:295557-317784 GCA_002778355.1 Clitarchus hookeri
CCTCCCCCCCCCCAACCATCACGAACCATGGCACGTGTTAGAAGTGCTTTGTACTGGAGGCCACCACCTCTCCCCTCCCACAACAAGAGAGACATGTGTAGGAACTTAGGGAGGGAGTCGAGAAAGGATTTAAGCCAATTTACGCGAGAAGAGGGACCCAGTTCATTATCACAGCACCGAGAGAATCAGTTGCGTAGAAAATCGCAAGAGGACGTCGGAACGGGAGGAGAGCGTCGAGGAGCGAACCCAGAGCAGCATTCGAGGGGAGACGGCACCAAACGCAGGCCTTTTCCAAGGCAGCCCACATCGCCGGATCTCATTCACAGCCGAGAACATGCCAAGCAGAGTTAAGTATCATCGTCGTCTAAAGAAGCCTCCCCCTCCCCCACGACGTCGCCCACAGTTAATCCGAGATAGTTAAATAGAGTACCACACCTCGGAAGTTATTCTGTATGTCTAAACTCGAAACAATATAACCATCCAGAAAAGTGAAACACCGAAAGACTACCTTATTGATATACCCCCAACCTTCAAAGCACCTTACAGTCTGTGCCACTGAAGATTAACTGTAGACCCTACAAACCATTCTGTACACCACAGATGGGGGGTAGCATCAATATCTTAAGGATCTAATATGTGATGATTATATATATATATATATATATATATATNTATATATATTTATATATATGAGCCATTCAATTTACCTTGCCTATCAGTAATTACTTTCCTATTTAAAGGTAACTGATGACTAATATTAGCATCAGGATAACTTATTAGTTTTTCCCACATCACATTTCCATCCTAGAGAAACTGGAGGAAATTTATTCTTGGAGATATTCCCAAATGCCTTGCAAATACTATCAGCTATTGCCCGCTTCCCTTTAATACATGCTGTCGCGTGACAGTTTTGAGGATTACAGCACGCCTTTGGCTCACTTCCCTCACCCCCTTACCCCACCCCCTTCAACCTTTAGCGCACTTTGCTGTCGCCTTCGAATAGGCACGTGGCATGGAAAATCTCCAGACACGTGAAGCTGAAGCGGAGGCCTCCCCCCCCCCCACCCCCTTCATCTACCTACGCCTCCAACCCGCCAGCAGATCTGTCGAGAGTGCAGGGCTTTCGAGTTATCACCCAAAATTATCAGGCGTAGTTCGCCGGAACGCAGAAGTACGCATCGCAGAAGAATACTGACTCGCAGTAATTTGTGCCGAGGTATTATCCCCCCCCCGCCCACCAAGTTCCTTCAGAACGAGGACACGTGTGGTAGAATCCTTTGTTCAAAGCTCACCACTTCACCCCTCCCCTCACCCCCTTCCCACCCAGGGCGCCACGTGCCGAGAATGTAGGCTTACAGGCGGGCGTGTATAAAAACCCCTTTCCAAGAATGGGAGGGGGTCAGTCAGTAATCAGTCGTGAGTATTATCGGTCGTCACAGGTTCAGTCGATTTCTACCGCGCCGAGAGAGTAAGTCAGAGAATAGTTACTAAGGCCGGGATCTCGGAACCCGGCCACATCCGTCAGCCGCATCCTTAAGGGGGATCAGTAGATTACTATCGTCCGGGCCAGTACGTTGACGATCGCCGAGCCAAGGGAAGAGATCGCGAGAAGACGTCTCCACGAGTCCGAACTGCAGTCCAGGGAGAATCAGCACCAACGGAACGCCAACCCAGATGACGGCCTACTCGCAATCACCGCTGAGTTAAGTATGCAAATCGCCGCCACAGAAGCCCCCGCCCTCACGAAGTAATTCACCCAGTACATTCGAGTAGACACACTATGACAGTACCGCACCTCAGAAGTTCCGATATTGTGTATTTGTGAAAAGACATATGAGACAATATATATTCGTACTTCCAAATACCACAGTCTTAGCCAACATTATTACTAAACCGGCAACCTACCCTCCACGCACCTAATAGTCAGGGCCTGGAGGGGCATTAACTTTGACCGTATAAGCCGCCCTGTCTTTTACAGTGGCGGTACATGCGTCAAGTTAATTTGGCGCACAACTGTGGGGCCTAGACAAGCCCACGTCAAGTTAATTTGTCTTCAACAGTGAGGCCAGCATACCTCAAGTTAATTTGGCTTCCCAACCGTGGGGCGTAGATGCGTCTGTATAGACAGTATCGAAGAACCAGACTATTTCAGAATACCCGAGTAAAGAGGTCTCAACCCGTACCAGAATAACAGAGTTAGTCAGGCTGAACATACCGAAGTATACCGAGCGAGTAAGGATGAACCAAAGACTTAAGGGCAGTCTTAAACACACCCCTTTGGCGCCCAGTCGAGAACCGAGACGCGCAGGAGCGAGTTCAAGAGCGCAAGCGAGACGTGGAGCGGATACGAGTACGAGCGAGGAGCGGGTCTAGCGAATAGACAGAAGCGAAGCGAGCGAGGAGCGGTAAGGGAGGTCATTTCCACTGGCTCAGTGAGAAATGACGTGGGGTAGGCGGACAGGATACACTTCCGCGCCTACCAATAGTAAAGTTTAGTCTAGAGTACCCTGAAGGAGGGTGACTGTAAGTAGAAAAACGCGCGGCAAGTAAGGAGGAAATTCCGCGCCGTATCGACGAGTAAAGTAAACCACAAATGCCCAGACACGTGAATAGCGAGGCCACTGACCGGCAGTGGGTCACTAGGTCACGGGGGCAGTGACCCAGGTCAGGGAAAGATATCGGGCACAATAAACGCCGCGAAGGGAAACACAGCCATATGTGTTATCTCCAGTAGTATGCCCAGCACCGCGCGCTAAAAGTAAATAAGGAACACAGCCCAAGTGTGATCGGAAGGAAGACAGTTCACGCCGGGCGGACAGATAACGGTGCCACCGCGCCAGTCGACACGAAGTGTGGAGAGCCGGCGATAATATGCCGAAGCCACAGTGCCGCCACGCGATAAGAAATAGAGTGCCACGCGCCCGGGCGCGATCACGAGGTGTGAAGCGCGCAGCAGGAGACGTGCGACGCGATAACCAGACCTGAAAGAAGACGCGCGAGAAGAGATGTGGACGCAGAATAAACAGCAAGCGAGAAGCAAAGTACATCAACCAAGAATCGCAGCCGGGAATCCGCAGTCACGAGCCGAGTGAAGTCAACAGAACGAGAGGGAAGGCCAGGCGGCCCTCCCTCCCTCCCTCATCATCCACCCCGGAGGCCGAGATGCATCCAGGGCTGGGGCAAGAAGACATCACTCCGCAACAAGACACAGACTCTTGGGGTAAGTGTACCCATACCACCCGCGGAGAAAAACTAGGCCAGGTTAAACAACCTGCCAAACAATTTAAGTGCGACAAGGACTGTCTACAATGAACAGTTTATTCCGACCTTCAGTCAAAAGATTTAGACACAACACTCAAGTGCGCCTGAGTGTACTTTGATTCACTATGGTCTAAATTTTTATTTTTTATTTTTTTCCGAGAGACAGTTTATGTGTACCTTTGGGCCTAACGGCTAACGCCGCGGCCACAGCCGAGAGACAGTATAAAGTCTAATTAATTTTTTCTTTTCAAGACATGTGTCTTCTGTAAAGTTAAAAACGTAACAGTGTCAGTGTACTTGGTGTAGGATCGTCAGACATTTATAAAAACTGGCCGAGTGCCAGACATTAGTATGAACCATTGAACAGTAACCAGCATAGAAAGTAGGAGTGTTTTTTTTTGTGACGACATGCATGTCGTACTTAACGTAAAATTAATTAATTCTTGTCACCAAAACATAAAACTGTTGCCAGTTGGGCAATAATTACCGGCTTTCAGCCAAATGTTTGTTTGCACCATCAAGAAGGTGTTCCGATCAAAACGGAAACCGAAGCCAGAAGAACAATTAATTAAAACAAATTTGAGGGTCATTTTGTAATATAACCATGTCATTTGTACCAGGTAAAGTGTAAGTAACCATGTACTGAGAACCCGAGGTGTGGTACTGTAGGGCTGTAACGAGTCAAATAGTTAACCAGGAGTAAGTACCCTGTGCTGTAGCAAACAGTCGACGGTAGGAGTGGAACCGCAGTTTTAGGGAGAATAAACGCATTAGATAGGGAACCTGCAAAGACCCGGAGAGTTAGGCCATTCTTGCAGGCAGAACCGCCTGTCAACACAGAGCTCGCGCCGCGAGGCGAGACAGCCGGCCGCCTGATAAGCGAGAGCCGGGCGCTAGCCGCCACGGAGAAAAATACGTAGCGCAGTCACAGAATAGCTTAGTCCCTAGAACCGAAACTCCGCAGAAACCCGCGATTTTTATATACAGGATGAGCCAAAGTCGAAGAGAAAAGGGGGAATTTGTCGCGTGACAGTTTTGAGGATTACAGCACGCCTTTGGCTCACTTCCCTCACCCCCTTACCCCACCCCCTTCAACCTTTAGCGCACTTTGCTGTCGCCTTCGAATAGGCACGTGGCATGGAAAATCTCCAGACACGTGAAGCTGAAGCGGAGGCCTCCCCCCCCCCACCCCCTTCATCTACCTACGCCTCCAACCCGCCAGCAGATCTGTCGAGAGTGCAGGGCTTTCGAGTTATCACCCAAAATTATCAGGCGTAGTTCGCCGGAACGCAGAAGTACGCATCGCAGAAGAATACTGACTCGCAGTAATTTGTGCCGAGGTATTATCCCCCCCCCCGCCCGCCAAGTTCCTTCAGAACGAGGACACGTGTGGTAGAATCCTTTGTTCAAAGCTCACCACTTCACCCCTCCCCTCACCCCCTTCCCACCCAGGGCGCCACGTGCCGAGAATGTAGGCTTACAGGCGGGCGTGTATAAAAACCCCTTTCCAAGAATGGGAGGGGGTCAGTCAGTAATCAGTCGTGAGTATTATCGGTCGTCACAGGTTCAGTCGATTTCTACCGCGCCGAGAGAGTAAGTCAGAGAATAGTTACTAAGGCCGGGATCTCGGAACCCGGCCACATCCGTCAGCCGCATCCTTAAGGGGGATCAGTAGATTACTATCGTCCGGGCCAGTACGTTGACGATCGCCGAGCCAAGGGAAGAGATCGCGAGAAGACGTCTCCACGAGTCCGAACTGCAGTCCAGGGAGAATCAGCACCAACGGAACGCCAACCCAGATGACGGCCTACTCGCAATCACCGCTGAGTTAAGTATGCAAATCGCCGCCACAGAAGCCCCCGCCCTCACGAAGTAATTCACCCAGTACATTCGAGTAGACACACTATGACAGTACCGCACCTCAGAAGTTCCGATATTGTGTATTTGTGAAAAGACATATGAGACAATATATATTCGTACTTCCAAATACCACAGTCTTAGCCAACATTATTACTAAACCGGCAACCTACCCTCCACGCACCTAATAGTCAGGGCCTGGAGGGGCATTAACTTTGACCGTATAAGCCGCCCTGTCTTTTACAGTGGCGGTACATGCGTCAAGTTAATTTGGCGCACAACTGTGGGGCCTAGACAAGCCCACGTCAAGTTAATTTGTCTTCAACAGTGGGGCTTACATACCTCAATGCCTTGTATGACTATCCCTAGATAGACTTGCAGTATCAAGAAACATTGCACGTTCAAAGATTTTGCACAAACTAGTGAGACCTTTATAAATATTTACTATTTCCTTATTAACACAGGATTCTGGCATCAAATCATGCCAAAGGGGGAAGCCACAAACAAATACGCCCGTATGAATCTTTTCAGTTACAATACACTCATTTGCTCCTGCAAAAATAACCAATAAGTCATCATTATTCATATTTTTAGCTTTTTTTTTGACAGATGTCACACTCTCTTTAAGTTTGGAATTGGGTTTAACAACACCAAAACACTTAACCTTATTCAAACTCAAATGATTTATTTTTGTCGAAACCCTCTCCCATGGATATCTGTAAATTTTTAAATTTGTTTTGTAGCATTAATCTGATTCTGTTTACATTTTACTTGATTAGATTTTTTATAATCGTACTACATATATTATTGCCCAATTGCGAATCATTTATTTCTATATTAATTGCAACACTTCAAAACGATTCTTTGTTTGAAAATTCTCCGCTTTTGCACTAAACGCCCCCTTCCTTCCAGTACAGCTGACCAGGGCTTGGAGTAAGATTCTTTTGAAGAATTTAACAATTCATTTTCAACATTTACTTTATTTTGAGAGTCTGTATGTAAAACAGAAATTATTTCTTTTAGTGAGGTGATGTCTTCTTGCAAACTTTTTATCAAATTTATTTCCATAAACAAAGAAGAACACAAAATCTCACCTCCTAGGTCATCTTCAGTATTTACCTTTGTTGCGCCATTTTCTTTAGCTTTGGTACACTTTTCACAAAACCAGTAATCTATCAATACTGCTTCAGGAACATTACTACATTTTTCAAAATGGAACCACAAGTCGCACCCAGTACACAACACTCTGTTACGCGCGCGCAATCCTCTTGCATTTTCCACATTTATGGTTAAAAACATTATTATTTCCACAGCTCATAACATTTACCTCCACCCCAGCTGGCGCCATCTTGCAAAGTATATACCGATCCCACCAAGATTTCAAGCATTCAAAGCACCTCTGGAAGTCATTTTCTGTCAATGCGAGCACTTCCGTCATTTCTGCATGCGTCTCTTCCGTGTCCCTTGAGCCAAGACTTCATTTTAGGAAGCAAAAAAAAAAAAAAAAAACAAATCACATGGTGTCAAATTGGGTGTGTAAGGAGGGTGGGGAACGGTTGTCGTAAGAGAAACTACATGTCAGTCCATGTTTCAGGATGTTTTCACAGAATTTTATTTTGCAGACACACCTCAGAACACCTCTCAGTTTATAAGTCTATCCTTGTGGAGAACACCCTTGAAATACAAAAAACCAATACTTTGACTTGACGTTGCTGCGCACTTGCTGAGTTTCTTTGGTTCTTGCAATTTCCACTGGGATGACTATTGTTTTGTTACAGTGTCGTACCTGTAGACCCATGTTTAATTTCCCATTGATGATCTTTGTGATGAAATTTGGAATGGCTGTCACAACACATTTTCAGCTCTATATTCTTTTTGATTATGTATAAACAACAGAGGAACAAACTTCGTGACAATGTGACACATTCGTAGTCGGTAAGTCAAAATTCAAAGACAAATCCCAAGTGACAAACCCAGAAGTCACAAAGGTCTTCATAGTCTGTCAATGGTGTTCGAGGATTTTTCTGGTACATACACAATGTTTTCGTTAGTCACGTCTGTCAACGGTCATTCCAAACGTTCATAATCTTCAAAAGATGCCCTGCCCTTCTTCAATTGTTTGAACAATTCATAGGTTTGTGATTTACCCATTGCATTTTCCCCAAAAGCTATCTTCAACATTTCATGCATTTCACCTGATGTTTTCCGAAACTCTTTGCTCTTTGAAATCATTCACATTTTCATGAACGCCAAACTGCACTAACAAACAACTTGTGAACAATCGTAGATGCTATCAAAACAGCAGTGTGGCAGTACTAAGAAGTTTAAAAGGTCTACTGTAGGTGGCATCTAGTGGCAGATCATATTTGTTATGCACCTACTGCTTGCAGAAATATTGATTCCGGGAACTTTTGGTTTGCAACTCGCACTAGCTACAGAGAATTTGGATAATAATAATAATAATGGATCCTGAGTTTTCAGCAAAGCTGACTATTGCAGCCCCTTCCTGTACTCTTAACACGTTAAGATTACCATTCACATTAGCGATATAAAAGTAATTACAGATGTGGTGAATATACAAAAACTAAAAGCAATTTGATACACTTTCACCAGTGATGACAATTTATGACCATTAGGAGGTCAATCAACTATTATTTTGTCTAAAAATAATCAGGGCTCTATGCATGTCTCTATAATATACAATAGGCTAACTGAAGAAACAGTTCAACATAAGTTTACACCCAAAATTGCATACTCAGTTCCACACACACATCAACAGTATGCCATGACTGATCATAAATAACTTATGGATGCCACAAAATTGCTGCAAGGAGTACTTTCAATTCTAATACTTTCAGAATTATAGTTGTGTTTACCACAAATTTCACTAGTTAACATTACTGTCTCAAACTTGTATTGATTCCAAATATAAATTTAGTTTCCAAATATTTTTATATTTCATTTCTGATTGATTAGATTACTTTAAAAACTAATACTCTGTTTACATTTTAAAATAAGATCAGAAATTATATGTATTTTATAACATTTAATTTTGGATTCTATCCAATAGATTCTGTGAGAAAATTCTTAAAACCCAAAAACAAATTGTGCATTAAAAAAGAAATAGAGAGCTGGATTTTATTTCGAAATGCACCATTAGCAAAAAAATTACTTATTAACTGTAATGAAAAATGACAAATCATAGAAGCTTTTAAACATGACTGCACAATGTGCCACTGTTTTATATAATGGAACCATAGAACAAAGAAACCCACATACATTTTCATATAATGTTATAAAAAGTTAAATTTAAAAGTTAAATGTTAAATTAGACTACAGCCATGTCAAAATAACAATATAAATTAAACTCTGCACTAAAGGAAAAATAATAAAGTTGAATTGCATAAAGCTATACTGAGGTATATAAGAATATACAGTAGAGCATCGATTATCCGAATATCGAGCAACCGAAACATCGGTTAACCGAAAGCCTACCGTCCTGTGAGACCAGCGCTCACATTTTCCCGCGCCCGCAGTGTGAGTCTTTGCTTGTGACAGATTGTGTTGTAGTTGTGCCGTTCGCAATGGTGCCTAAACGTAAGAGCGTTGTTCTCAGCGTTTCCGATAAACTTAAAATAATAAACCAGTTGAAGAATGGTGCTAGTGGATCAAGCTTAGAGCGGGAATATGGAGTTGGAAATGCAACAATATCGGACATTAAAAAGAAAAGTGATGCCATTACAAAATTTGCAAGTGTACTTGACAGTGAAGATGGAAGTTCACAGAGAAAAATAATGAAAATGGCAGAAAACCAAGATTTAGACACTGCAGTTTACACATGGTTCATGCAGGTACGTAGCCAAGGACAACCAGTAAGTGGCCCTTTGATTTGTGAAAAAGCTAAGGAAATGAATAAAAAACTAGGGGGTAATGCTGATTTTAAAGCAACTACCGGCTGGCTTATGCGCTTCAAATCTAGGCATGGAATTAGGGAATTAAACATCCAGGGTGAAAAACTGTCTGCTGATACTGAAACAGTTAAAAATTTCAAAGAGTATTTTACAAACATGATTGATAAGGAGGAGTACAAAACAACCAATGTCTACAATGCAGACGAAACAGGTTTATACTGGAAGAAAATGCCAACAAAATCCTTAGTTTCTATGAATGAAATGTCAGCACCAGGTTTTAAGGCAAGCAAATCACTCATCACTGCTACTGGAACACACAGGCTACCCTTGCTAATCATAGGGAAATCTAAAAATCAGCGGTGCTTTTAGGGAATAAAAAAATTGCCTGTTACATACAAGAACCAAAAAAATTAATGGATGGATACAAGAATTTTTTATAGAATGGTATGTATGACACTGTATTTATCCCGGAAGTCAAAAAACATCAGCTTGCAACTGGGAATCTCGGAAATGTTTTGTTGTCGATTGATAACGGCCCAAGTCATCCCTCAAACCTTTCACTGGAAAGAGAAAACGGAAAGTTTAAAGTTGCTTTTTTGCCTCCTAACGTTACTTCAGTCCTCCAACCAATGGACCAGGGGGTCATTGAAAGCTTCAAACGTTATTACAGAAAGGCATTGCTGTGTATGGTTCTGCTCGGGGAAGAACATTAAAACAATTTTGCAACTGTACACAGAAATGTACTTGAAGGATGCTATGTACATGACAGCAGAAGCCTGGACTACTGTCAAGGACACTACACTTGCAAAAGCTTGGAATAAGCTCCTTCCATCAGATGGGTCTATTACTGCACTCGAACAGCCACCAAACACCAATTTGTATCAGAACTGGCTGGGCTGATTAAAGAATCTTCAGGATTTGAAGAATGCGACCAACAAAACATTCAATACTGGCTCGAATGTGATGTCGATGACCCTGGCTATCAAATATTGACGGACGATGAAATCATTGACAGTTTCACAGACTATCAAGACCCTTGCGACGACGAGGAAGAGCCTAGTGGCAATGACCGTGTTGAAAAGGACCATCCAATGACAAAGCTTTTCAATGCCTTGAGACGGCAATGAAGTGGTTAGAACAACAAGAAGAATGTGATGCTATCCAATTGCTCTCTTTAAAACGTTTACGAGACTTAGCGGCAAAAAAACGAGTCTCAGGTATAAAGCAAAAGAAAATTTTGGACTTCTTTTCCTGAACTGTAAGCCTAATTTTAGTCAGTTCTGTGTTATGTATTTGTAATATACATAGTATGTGCGATAAAAAATATATATGTGCATTTATGCTTGATTTTTTGTATTTTTTTGTCTCTTTTTTTCTTATATTCAGGGCTTTTTCCCTAGTTGAGATGAGAGAGAACACATGTTTTTATTCAATTATCAATCTTTACGTCATAGGCTGTTGTGACACTACAATATGATTTGATTCAACCATTCCTAATCTAGGTGAAATGTAAAAGATAATTTAATTTCTTCTATTTTATATAAAAAATAAATTTTAAATTTTATAAAAACTTTTAGTTAATGTATATTGTATTATTTTAGCCTGATGAGAACCTGAGTATAGCCATATAAAAATATAAAATTGTTGAAAAACACGTGTTCTCTGTCAACTCAACAAGGAAAAATGCCCTGGATATATATATATGTATGTATGTATGTATGTATGTATGTACATATGTACATACTACATATACAGTTTTGTTATCCGAAAAATCAGTTCTCCAAACACCCCCGTCCCCAATTGTTTCGGATAATCGATGCTCTACTGTACCATAATGAGTGTGTTTGAAATAAATACTGTATTCTAATCAAGCAAATATACTGTGGACTTGTGGGAGTAACTCACAAAGTCAATTTTTTGGTTTCATTGTCAAGGTCAATGTACAGTCTACAGACTGGAACAACTCACAAAGTGATTTGATTGAATGTAAACCAGTGAACACTGTTACAGTGTATCTCACTAAGTCAATAACATTTGTGTGATAAGAAAAACTCACAAAATCATTTATAATGACTTTGCATTCTTTGTAGCAAGTGTACAATCTGATATTGAAAAGATGCAATGAAGAAGACGTCAACAAGTAATTTAAAATGAGCAAGTTTTTGTTGCTATTCCCTGGTTTTGTATAGCAAATAAGATAAGAAAAACACATTAATTCCACAGAAAGTAATCAAGGCCTAAACAATAAAAATATTGATGTATTATTGCAAGACAAACCACAGAGCACAAATGTTTTCTGTTGTGCACGCTTTTGTGTCATTACAGAGGTTACACAAATTTTCAGTATTACTTTACATGTGGATTTGAAAAGCATACAGAAATAAATGCCATAGGAAGGACAATGTATTCATAAAGAAAACTAATGGTGAAATTGGATATGGAACAATTACAGTGGGTAAATCAACTGCCTCCTCATGTCAAAGAGTTGTCACTTTTCTGGTATGTGTGGAGGCCAACATCATAATAAATACATCTCCAACTTAATGCTGTATTTAGTAAAGAACTCCAAAATAGAGGAAATACAACAAAAAGTATGGAGAGTAATTCCATACTTGTGTATGGAATTAAGACTATTTATAGTAGCATGTGCCAGTACAGAATGTCCGAAAAGTCTTTTTCTGATTACAAACTTTATTTACATCCGCTATGCAAGATAGAGATGTAAAACCGATCCCAAAATGTTGGAAAACTAACCAAGTTTTTTGTTGTAGGTTTCAGTAACGTGGCTGTAGTGTAGCAGTTGCAGTGTCCAGAAATCAGGACATGTTCACTGATCAGGAAAAAGATCAGCATGTCCCCATGTACCACGAGACCTTAACAGTGCAGAGGAACTTTCAGACAACATATGGAAAGATGCAGCCCAATGTCAAGAGCATTAAGTCGTAGTATGACAAGTTCAAGAACACTGGATCTGTTGCTGACTTACCAAGAATTAGCCGACCATCAACCTCAGCTGAAAGGGTGAAAGCAGCAAGGCAATCTTTTGTGTGAAGTCCCAAGAAATCAGTGTATAGGGCCTCACATGAATTGCAGATGCTAAAAAGTTATCTTCATGACATGTCTTACACAAACATTTATTGTTTCCTGCATACAAAGTGCAAATTGTTCAGGCTTTGTTGCCCAATGATGCCACCTGTCTGTATGACTTTGCAGTTGAAATGTTATCACGGTAATGAGGGCGGTAATGGCTATCTGAAACGTGTTACTTTTCCTGACAAGGCGACCTTTTATGTCAGTGGTGTTGTGAACCAGCATAAAGTTGATATATGGGCTTCAGAGCTCCCTGGTGAGGTATCAAGAGTGTACCAGAGGCAGCCCAAAGGTGAATGTTAGGTGCACATTTTGCACGACTAAATTATTAGTGCATTGTTTTTCGCTGAGGGCACCATCACATCTCCAGTGTATCTGGACATGTTGCAATTGTTTGCTGTTCCTCAGTTGCTTGAATATCACCCGGATGTCATTTTTCAACAACAGGGTGCACCACCTCATTGAGGTTTGGAAGTTCATGCATATTTTGATATGAAATTTCCTGGACGATTGATCTGTTGTGATGGCCCAACAGCTTGGCCTCCATGCTCCTGTGATGTTGGCTGATGTATGGACAGAAATTGAATATCGACTAGATGTGCTACGTGCTACCAAGAGTGCTCACGTGAAGACTTACTGATGTGTTGTCCTGTTGCAAACAGAAATCTTAGTTAGTTTGCCAACATTTTGGCACCGGATTCACATCTCTATCGTACATATAGCGGATATAAATAAAGTTTGTAATCAGGGAAAGACTTTTCGGACAGCCTATATATTATATTCAGGACAACAAGATCACTGAGAAACAGAAACAAATAGACTGGCATATACAAAGTTAAAAACTGAGTTTGAGTGACTTTACTGACCTCAATGATCTTGCCTCAACATAAATTAGAAATACTTATACTGACATAAAGGGTTGTTGGTTTAAAGTAAAATGATTTTGTTGAAAGATTACCATAATATCATTGGTTATAGGTATTATTAATTCATGGATTATAATAAATTGAATGTGAGTAAAGGTATCAAGAAACAACAAGCATGCACTTTGCAAAAACTTTACAAAAGGCAGCCTCCAATCTGCAAATGAAGGAAAATAACATGATGTTACTTCGCAGAAAGAATATTATTTCACAAATATATCAGGCTTGGTATAGTTCACTTCAACATTGCAAGATGACTGGTAGAGTTCTAGAACCTACAATTTTAAATCCTGAAAGTAGGGCTCAAGATGATCACTAAACACAGCATGAAGACTGACAATAAAAAAGTTACAGTTAATACATTTCCCTCATTAGTTATTCTGTTTAATAGTTTTGCCTTGATGAAAATACTATTTCAGTCAATCTGTTTTGGTGATGTTGATAATTCCATTTAAGTAAATGTGATCACACTTTAATAGTCTAACGTTGTCATGCATAAAGAATAATTATCAATTCTCATCTAGACAGTTTTATCAGTTGTTTTCATTCATATCAATAATTGCCTGTTCTCTTTAATACATTTAATAGGAAAAATTGTGGTCTAGGACATAAAAATCAACCTAGAGTAATAAGTATAAATAAAAACTCATTAAATCACAACTTGATAACAATAAGGCTGAGTCATCTTCCAGTGAAAACTCACTAGGGCAGGATTTACAACCAGTCTTGTCCGTCAATCATGTAGCCAACAGCCAATCAGAGGTGTCCATTAATTTTATCCATCCGTCTGCAAAAACCTTGGCGAGCCTTAACTTTTGTAGAATGGACTGATGAAATTACAGCCTTCTAAACTTGCACATTTGGTTACAATATGTTTCAAGATTTTAGAAGGCTGTGCAGTAATTTGTTTTGCCCATCTTTTGTTTTCATATGTTTCTTTATGTAGATGTAAAATGCAATGACGTTACATTTTTCCTGAAGATTCGTTGATAATTACATTTGCGAACACAAGTTCCTTATGTGCAATAGCAAAAGTAATAAAGTCGTGCTTTACATGTTATTTTTTAATAATTATTTAACATTGACTAACTTCCATTATTTATGTGTACGTGTGTTTTGGGTACCTACAAACAATACCGCCAATCATTGCCACTTTTAATGGAGGATTTTATTTTTCAAATTTCTACTAAACAGTTTTGTTTGTGCTGCAGCAAAAAATTGACAATGGATATATGAAGTGAACGTCTTCCACCATCGCGTCTGCAGTCTGCACAGCAACGCACCGCAGATGCATGTGGACAGTACTGCCTACAAGCCAGGCACTGTACCGCTGCTACCGCAGAAGCTTTGTGTTCATTTTACACGAAAACAGTGGATCCTGAGCAGTTGCAACAAGAGGACTGTTTTTGTTCATTAGGTTATACTGCTCGATAAACCAACATGAAACATTCGTAATTCGTGACTGCAAACAAGTTGTCTGCAATTCGTTCTTAGACTGAAGATTCCTATATCATAAAACAATGTTCGGAGAATTGCAACTTGATTTCACACTGTTTCCAATATTTCCCAAAAAGATAGTTAAGAATTTCAATTTCCCCTAGTATTTAATTTAGGTAGAAAGTGTCCTGTATATTTCCCACTTGATTTTGCGTACTGTATGGAATTACCCCACGAAGATTGTCGTCAAATTCCACCCCATTCTGTATAATGGTGAGTTAAACCATCTTGTATTTCAACACATTTAAAGCAACAGTTGTAGAATTATACATTAGTTTACTGGTATTGTCTGAAAGCAGCAACACACTGCTTTCAAATAGTATCACATTTTTTCGCATTATTTCCAAAGAAAAAAATTATTACATACTGACGCAAGTACAACAATTATGGTATTTTGGCTGGAAAGAGATGTTGAGGGGGGAGGGGAGAGGGAAATGAGAGAAATAGAAAGAGAGAGAACGTAAAATACTGAATCACATTAATTTTTATGTTAAATAAACATTTTGTTTTTAATCTCGTGTTGGTAATTGTAAAGAATAGCGGCTTTTCAGAAAAAAAAAACCCAGAAAACTAGTATATTTCAACTTTTCCAATTACACACAACACAAATATACTACGGGCATTAACACATTATGATTACAAACCACAAAAATGATAGTGGAGGGCTATGAAGATCAGGGAAATTGTGGGGTAAAATCACTAAACATACACCCACAGAAAATATGAAAACACCTCAATTTAACATTTGTCCACCCAATTTCTTAATATGTGCCCATCTAACCTCAATTAACCAAACCCCACGATGAGTGAATCACTATTTTACATTTTTAATCCAACCTAGAATTTTAGTGTTATAATCTAACCTAGGATTGTAGGGTTTTAATCTAACCTAGGATTTTATTTTAACCTAGGCTTTAAGGTTTTAAAGTAACAGTAAAACATACCGGAAGAATGTTAATTTACTCACGTAGGTAGGCCAAAACAACATTAATTCAACAAACTGGCTAACGTCCAGGTAACACCCACTGCATAGACGACAGTCACGCACAGAAGCACTCGTACTTGCACCCTCCATTCTTAAATCACAAACCTTCGCACAGTCGGATTTGGACGTCGCAACTCACCCGCGCAGCAACACTCCACTTGCCACAAACCGCACTGCAACTAACCTACGGTAACATCTACACATCCACAGCAAACAGGTGACTGCCGATTCACATTTGTTTACGTTACTACTGCATTACAGGACTATACAACATGGCGTCCGACGAAAACAAAGCGGCAGAACTCCTCCTATATTATCTATTTTATTTTTGCTGAAGTTCTGCTTATTTTATCATTACACCCTCCTAAATGTGAAGCAGGTAAGGTGTGCAGAAGCCATTTATACAACTTTTGTGGGTCTACTATGTCTCCTTCAAAAAAGCCGCTGTTCTTTATAATTGCACCTGTGTTTTATTTAAAATTACCTTCAACTTTTCAAATGCAATTTATAACCTCTTGCCTTTTAACACTAAATCCCTCAGGGGTATCTTTGGATAAAAATCACCTGGTGTCATTTTACAACTTAGCCTCCAAGCTTTAAAACAGTAACATTTATCATTTGTACTTTCTTAATAGATTTTGATTAAAATGCTCTTGCTACATTCATTCTCAGTCAATTTATATGCTTGCCAGTGTAGTTTTCCAAAAATAATGGTGTAAGACAGTAGGCCAATTAGTTTTTTTCATTCTAGATAAAGAATCTATTTAAAATCAATTCAGGTGATTACTACAAATGTTATATAACATGTCATTAGATAAAATACATGCAAAAAGAATCATATAATAGATAACACACATTTAAAGAGATATGTATGACTTATGGCAACACAGTTAATAAATAAATACTGATTTTTAAGTTGTAATATGTTGGTGCTCGCTAGTTGTTTACCAAAACAGCACACACAGAACAAAAGTACTGTCCTATGCACACAAGACATTCAGCATTGTCCACCTGTAAGACTTAAAAAGAGTCAAATTTTTGTGAACACGATCACACAACATGTCCATTGTTGCTTGGATGTGATTATAAGTTATTGTTGTACATTGAGCAATTTCAAGAGGCCTACATACAATCTACTTTACGGCACATTTTGTATCCCGCCATACTTAAAATACAAACACAATCATTTTACTCATGTGTTGATAACGCGAAAACGGCAAAATTCTGAAGAATGCTTAAAAAAAAAAAAAAAGCACAAATGAAATAAAACATGGTTAAGAGTCCAGAAATTTAGACATTACACTTTGAATACTACATTAATATGTGGAATTTTCTTTCCTAAATACTGCCGAATTTACATGCAGCATGCCAGTCAGCATTGCCAACCTTTCACATTGCCAGGACAGTAAAGTTTTCTCGAAAAGATTGTACAAACCACATCCAGGATATTAAATTTATATAAAAAACAAAAAAAATTTCTAACGGTTTTTAAATAAGATTAAATCAAAACTCTTGACAAAATTGTTAGGCAGTACCAACGTATACAGATATATTTTCAGTAAAAAAAAAAAAAAAATACAAAACTTCAAATATTTTACTTTATAGGAGACTTTAAAGGTGGAAGAAAAATTGGGTCAGCAATGCGGTTGCTGCAGGTCTAATGGATTCTTAGACGAATGCAGTGACTGCTCTTAAAAGTAACATATTGATTATAATTAGGCTGATGGTCATACAATTGGCGTACGACCCGAAGTTTGGATCATAGATTGTACACACAAAATTATTGTACTTGTACGATCAGGATTGTAGGGTTGGCAACGCGGATGCCAGTCTGTGTGTGTAAAATAAGTTCAGTCAGAGGGGTATTTTTTTAATGGTTGATTTCAAAACTGTTTTTTTAGCTGCACACCTGCTATATTCTCTCTCACACACACATACGTAACACACACACAATGCATATAGCAACATATTTACACTATTCCTGTGGTAGTACTGCCTGCAACACTGTTGTTTATATACAGCAATGTTGATCTGCCACACTTGGATAACTACGTAGCTCTTGACTGATATCACTTTTCTACTAATGCTATGCAAGAACAAAGCGCACCTGCAGTTCTAGACAAGTTAACTTGCACTAATGAGCATTGTGTACAGCGAGCAAAAAGTTTGGCCAAAGAGCGAGCACATGATTTAAATTATCATAACATCTCTTACAATAATAATAAAAACTAAAGGGCAGGAATATTATACAATAAATTATTTTTGGCTGCTGGGGTTTTAAAGTGTCTCTCTGTGTGTGTATGAGGAGGAGGGGGGGGGGGGCTGTATGTGTTGGCAGTGACATGGATGTTCCACAAGTTGTGAACATGCACGAGGATCAAATGAAGTATTCATATGCATAGAAAACTGACGTATTAATAGACAAACGTGTAGTCCGTGGTTCTGACAAAATCTTTTATTCTGCTTGAGGTATTTGTGGTTGAAGGGCAAGTTATCTTCTTTGCACTTCCTGTTACTCTATGATGTCAACAGCTTATCACTTCCCAGCTGCACTACCTGTTGTTTTGTTTCAAGAGCTATACAGCTTTATGAATGCTGTTGGCATTCTTCATTTAAATACTTAAACATGTATGCAGCATAATTTTTTTAACGAAAAATATTTCAGTTTAATGACTACAACATGACTGTACTTTTCACAATGTAAGCTATTTTGCATTGCCTATACAATAAAATAAAATATTCACGCTTATTATTTTAAGTATAAAACCGTTGTGTACTGAAGTGTGTAGGTTGGTGCCACTGCCAGGCAGCTCGGGCGAGTAGTGCTGTTGTGGTAAATGTTGGCGTGTGATGGCGGGCATGGGACTAAGGAATTAGTACGGCCCTTTTATTGCCGGGTGTCGAGGCCGAAGCCAAATCCATTACCATACCAGAGCTCCTTCACTGGCAGAACTCCAGTTTTGGGCCCTATCAACTGTTAAGGAGTCGACCAGCCTGCTATCAAGCTAGGCTGTTTTGATTGCCCACAAGTTAATAAGTTTTTTTAATATCGTAGTGTACACTACAGGCAACAAGATGGTATCAATTTGCATATGTTTTGACTACCTCAAATGGCGCTGTTTAGTTTGTTTGGACAGTTTGTGACAGTGAAAGATGCATGGATGATGAATGCCAAACGTTTACATTATTACTTTCTGGCTAACTAAGTAACCCAGAAGAAAGAACAGAAGGTGATATTCTTTACTGTGTGTGGTACAGAAATGTATAACGTTGTGTGATTTCCCCTAAGGCAACGAGTGAGGTGGAAATTGACAATATTTTGGAACCTTGTGTCGTCACTGATTTCCCCCAAGGAAACGAGTGAGGTAGAAACCGACAGTATTTTGGAATGGGTGTTAGCTCATTTCGAGCTGGAGCCAAGTAAGATCAAGTTCCACAAGCAAGACTAGCACGAGGGGAAATTGGTTGCTGAGTATACTACGGAACTGTGGCAGCTGTCTGTGCATCACAATTGGCTAGTGTGTGGGGTACATTAAAAGTCAGCGCAACATACAATGCTTTCCAAAGATAAATTGACCTTCAAGGAGGCGGTGGACTTAGCTATTACAGTGGAAAGTACGAGTCAAAACATGAATGATCTTTGAGGTGCTGTGGGTGACCTGGTTGGTGCAGGGGGAGTGTCAGTTTAGGCAAGCACGTGTCAAGTGGCAGATCTAACACACGGTCATCAGGAAATAAGACAGTGGAAGGGCGACAGTCGTGCTGGAGATGTAATGACTGGCATCATCCTTAAACTTGCAGGCATCGGGGTACAGTCTGCAACTTTTATTTCAAACTGGGCCATTTGGAACGGACATGTATGTCAAAGAAGACCAGACAAAATATGGGAAGGGGAATGCTAAGTACATAATACAAGAAAATGTAATTTCATCTCCCAGTTAAAGTTTATTTTTTTAGGGGAATACAATACAGGACTAGAATACATACTTATAAACAGAAGATTGACTAACAGCAGCTTCATGTACAGGAACAGTCTTCCAACATATAATGTCACGGGGATCCAAAGCAGACAAGTCAGTAAATGACGGATTAGGCATGTGAACTACGTCTTCGTTTAAGAGTTCATCTGAAACAGAACAAGAAACACTGAAACATCATTACAAGTGGTTGTGGTTGCTTTTATTATGAAAGCAATGTCAAGTTGGCAGTAATTCCTCCCAAGATGCGTCGCCTCTTTAGACGTAAGTCCAGGAGCATAGTGAACGGAAAGGAACGGAAAACAGTCAGTCATTGCCATGTTGTTTTGGTTCATGTCCCGCGGCGGTCGTGGAATCTCGTTGCAGTCTGCTTCTCTCTTCAGTGACGAACTCGGTGAAACAATTTGATCAACAACTGGTAACAACACTCATCACTGCAGTGTGTTCGTAGAATGTATAAAGAAATTATTAATGCTTTCATCAGTAAAATCAGCTTCACTTGTACAAGGGCATGTAGCGCAAAACAGTCTATTATACGCTAACATTCAAGTACTATTAAAGTGTTTGCTGTTCTCTAGCCTTTACTTTACCACTGAAACAAAGTTTCACAATCACATGTTTACTATAGCACTTCAGTTCTTGAAGTTTACTTGCAGAAACGTTTGCATAGGCGTAGTATATCTTATTAACTAACATTTTGTTGATAACTTTAGAGGGTGATTTAGGCAATGTAAAAATCATTGTCCAAACAATACAACTCGCTAAAGTTACGTATCAGATGATACTATGCACCTTCAAATGGAATTGAGTTGTTTCAGGAGCAATAACTCCATAATCCTGATCATCTCTAAATATTTGGTAAAATGTGGTATTCAATAATTAATAATTATTTGCATGTTCAAACTCCATTCAGACCTTGTGAAAACATAATAATCAATTAACAATTGCATCCAGAAAATTATTTACAATTTACGACAATAAAATTTACATAATATGTAAACAACTTTAAAAACAATACATTGCGGTATAATATACAAGTGTAAAAACTCATTGCGTGTACAACATAAAAATTCTGAGTAGAGAAGTGTAAGAAGATAGTGACTGCAAATTATTCTCATATGAATAAATAAAGATTAACCCCTTGTTCCAGTTGCGATTTATCATCAGAACTGTAAATACCGACTCATAAACAGATATGGTTAGGAGTGTATTGTCTGTCACTAGTGTGTGAGTGTCATTGACCTCATATCATCTGTTTAACTTGCATTCGAGTGAATCCAGTGTGATAACAATGCTTATCAACTCCAGTGGCGTAATATAACTCTCAGCATTTTCTTTGCCTTATCAAAGCATTATCCCACATAATCTCGAAGTTTATTTGTTATTCAACAACAACTAAATAACTATCAGCTGATTTTACTGATGAAAGAATTAATAATTTATTTATACACTCTAAGAACGCTCTGCAGTGATGAGTGTGTTACGAGTTGTTGATCCAGTATGTTTCACAGAGTTCATCATTGAAAAGAGAAACAGACTGCAACGAGATTCCACGACTGCCGAGGGACACGAACATAGACTAAAGATGAGGTAGACCGCTTATTTGTCTTCTGCACATGTACCCAACATTGACCTACCCCAATCATACACAACTGTCAAAGTCAAATGGTCAACAGTTATGAACATGTTTGTTTATATCTTAATTTTTAAATGACAAACACTATTATAATAATAAAATACTTTACCAATTTGAATTTTGTCAAACTGCATTACAAATTGGTTAGAGGAAGTATAAAAACATCTCTAAGCACTTGTTTACAAATCAGTTTTCTAACCTAAAATCTAAACCATGTCGTTTTCACTAGACGTGTTGGCAGAAAAGGAGTTCAATACTGGGACACAGAGATAGGTTGTGCGCAGCCAGCGAGATCGGTCTACCTCATTATTAGTCTATGAACATGAACCGAGACAACATGGTGATGACTGACTGTTGTTCATTCCTTGCAGTTAACTTTGCTACTGGGCTTCCGTCGGAAGTGATGAACGCATCTTGGGAGGCATAACTGCCAACTTAACATTGCTTTCATAATAAAGGCAATCCCCACCACTTGTAATGATGTTTCAGTGTTTCTTGTTCTGTTTCTGATTAACTCGTAAACAAAGAAGTAATAATTATCAATATAATGTATGTTATTGAATTTTATGTTTCAAGTTCTCCATGTTCATTGTTTTAATAATGTGTTGTGTAATTGTTAAATTGTTGTAATAGTTTTGTTTCCAACTATTGGTCCTTACTTCAAATTGAATTTTCAAATGAACAATAGACACTGTATAGCAATTGGTAAACATAAACACTACCTTTAAATCCTATTAAAATTTTGTAAGCTGTCGAAAATCCACCTAAATAATATTTTGACAACTTAGTGGAAGGCGAGAGGAGGGGCAAATCAATTGTGATTTCAGCATTTAAAGTCATTTGTTTTGTTTTAGCTTGTTTTGAGTTGGATGTTTATTGGTAATTTTCTAGTTTAGGGGCTTTTCTGAAAATAAGAAAAAAAACTCCAGAAAGTGGTATATTTCGACTCTACTAATAACGTAGAACACGAATATACTAGGGGCATTAACGTACGACGAATTTCCTAACATGTACCCACCTAACCTAACAGAACCTAACTCCACGATGGGTGAATCACTATTTTACGTTTTTAAACTAACCTAGGATTGTA
>NQII01001470.1:325770-373932 GCA_002778355.1 Clitarchus hookeri
ATTAAGTGGGGGTAGTAGTAGAAGGATTACTTTGATAGCAGCATATAGGCCACCAGGACAGGGATGGCAGGCAATTGAGACCATCAAGGAGAGGGATGATAGACTAAAGGCAGGGGATCTGAATATGCCAGGTGTGAGATGGCTAGAGAGTGCAGAAGGGATGGGCAGCATGATGCAGAGAATGGCAGCGCAGTTAGTCAACAGAGGCTTCGTCCAGGTAGTAGAAACACCTACGAGGTGGAATGAAGAGGGTTCTGGGTAAGTGCTGGATGTGGTTTTGGTCAGACCTGGGAATGCTGTAGTTCGTGCAATAGTATTGGATGGCATAAGCGATCATGATGTTCCTGTTGTAGAAATTGGGCTTGGCAGGGTGAGGGAAGAGCAAACAGTAGATAGGTTGGTGTGGCAGTATGGGAGGGGAGATAAGAAGGGGGCAGAAATCTTCCTGAGGAATAGGTTTGAAAAGTAGTCTATGGAGGAAAGTGTGGAAGGTATATGTTGGAGAAATTTGTGCCAAAGAAAAGATTACGGTCTGGGGGAGATCCACCATATTATGGACAGGTGATTCAAAAAAGGAAGAGGCAGTGTAGAAAATTGCATGCCAAGTGGAGAAATGAAAGGATGACAAGAGCAAAGGAATTGATAAAACAAATGGGAAGGGAGCTTGAAAGAATGATCAAACAGGAGAAGAATATATTTTTAGGGATGATGGTGGAAGAAGGAAAAGTCAAGGAATGGGGGAACTTGTTTAGGTAAGTTAATAAGGTAAGGGGGTGGGGAGAAGAAGGGATCCCTCTGCTGGAAAGGTAGGGATGGCAGGACTGCTTCAAATGACCAAGAAAAATTTGAGATGCTGCAAGGCCAGTACTTGTCAGTGTTTGAGGCAAAGGAGGATTGGAACAGGGAGTTTAATAGGGATTGGGGGTTGTTTAGTAAGTTTAAGATGAGGGAGAGGGAGATAGCAATGGTAATCAGGGGGTTGAAAAGCAGTAAGGCAGTGGGACCAGACGGGATAGGGAACACAGCACTTAAGTTTGGTGGGAGAGAGTTAGTGAAATATTTGGAGGTGCTGTTTAGCAAGTCCTTAGGAGAGGGTAAGTTGCCACAAGGTTGGAAGGATGCATTGGTGGTCTCAATACACAAGCAAAGGGGAGGGCAGGGAGAGGCCTGGCAGCTACAGACCGGTAAGTCTCACATCGAGTACAGAAAAGGTGGAGAGACTGGTGGTTCAGTATGTGGTGAATGCTATGAATAAGAGGAATCGGTTGGAGGAGTCACAACATGGTTTCAGAAAAGGGTACTCATGTGAGATGCAGCTGACTGGGCTGTTAGAGGATCTGGTGCAGGCAGCTGATGAGGGGAAGCAGGTGGGTGCCTGCTTCATAGACTTTGGGAAGGTATTTGATAAGGCGCCCTATGGGACTTTCATGAAGAAAGTGGACGAGCTGATACCGGACAAGTGGGTAGTGGAATGGATTGGGGACTTCGTCAGGGGGTGAAGAGAGAGGATAAAAGTGGGGGAGGCAATATGAGGAAGGAGAGGTTACGTCAGGGATACCACAGAGAAGTGTGCTGGGCCCTCTGTTGTTTACAATAATGGTAAATTACAGGGTTTTGGGGATTAGGGGAAAAAATAAAGATTGTTTGCAGTGATGTATTGTAGGGGGGGGGGGCACTTGCAGGCATACACTGACAGGATATTGTTGTGGACCATGGAGAATAAAATAGATAACTGGTAAGAAAAACTAAGGTAAGCAGCAGGGACATGTACAGATGGTAGGAGCAAGAGATAGAAGAAGCAGCAAAATATAAGTATCTAGGGATTGTATTGCAAGGAGACCTCAGATGGAAAAAACAGGTAAAAAAGGTGGTTGCAAAGGGAAGAAGGGTTTTGGGTATGTTGGGAAGGGTGCTGAAGGGAGTCAGTGGTGAGATGAAGGAGAAGGCATGTGGCACAATGGTACGGCCGATGTCACAATATGAGGCAGCGGTATGGGCCCGTACGTTGAGGAGGTGGAGGTGCGAATGCTAAAGAAGGTGCAAAGAAGGGCAACAAGATGGGTAAAGGGTAGGTGGAGAAGGCAGGGGCATGATGGTGAGGATGACGGGAGCTATACGCCATCAGTGATGATGAAAGAAATGGGGTGGAGCTCGTTGAAGGACAGGAGGAAAGTTGAAAGACTGGTCAGGATATACAGGATGGTGAATGGAGAGGGAGGGTTGGGAAGTTTACGCTGCCAGCTAAGTAAGTAAGTGTTTAGAGGGAAAGAAAACAACAGTGAGAAGCTTCAGAGAGTGTGGAGGAGAACGGAGCGGGGTAGGCAGTCTAAGCTTGCGAGGTCTATGAGGGAGTGGAATGTGTTGCGAGAGAAATTGGTATCTGTGAGGGGGATTGGAAAGTTCAGGAAGGGCATGAAAGAGGAATTTGGTCAGGTAGGGGAGAAGTGAGAGCTTGCAACCGGGCAGTAGCCTAATTGCAGGTGTTGGTTATTATTATTAAATTGCATTCTTAACGCACTTGATAAAAGATGCCATCTAATGGAATCTTTTGCGACCTCACTAAAGTATTTGACTGTGTAAATCACAACATACTTACAGAAAAATTAAAGTTTTATGGAGTCTCAGGTACACCCAATAAACTAATAAGTAAATAAACAACAAATGCGGATAAAATGAAAAACTACTTCATTCTACTCTGAACCAGGAAAAATCCAGCATGGGGTCCCACACAAGGCTCAATATTAGGCCTCCTACTCTTCTTAGTTTATATAAATAACCTCCCATGTGCATTAACCCCAGGCACTACTCCAATTTTATTTGCAGATAATATTAGCATCTTAGCCTCTGGAGACTCAGTAAATGATCTTGTGCAAAAAAACAGACAACATTTACAGAGCTGAATGCATGGTTTACTAGAAACAAATCAAATCTCAACTGAGATAAAACATATCTTATGAATTTCCTCACAAAGAACAGAAAAAACACTCATTCATATGTTAGCAGTAACTGAAACAGAATTAATGAATCAGCAGTGACTAAGTTTCTTGGCTTAAAAGTAGACAATTTACTAAACTGGAAATCTCACATTGCGTATATTTTACCTAAACTAAGTTCAGCCTGTTTCTCTCTATGAAATGTTGCAGATGTCTTCAACAAAAATACAACTTGGTATATTTTGCATATTTTCATTACATCATGTGCTATGGTATAATTTTTTGGGGTAATTCCACTGATAGTAAAAAATTTTTTCACATGCAAATGAGAGCTGTAAGAATAATCAATGGCAAAAGAAAGTCAGACTCATGTAGACCTCTTTTCAAGAGCTCAGAGATTTTAACATTTGCATGTGAGTACTTTTTTTCAGTACTAATATTTGTGTCCAAAAGCAGTCATTTATTTCAGAAAAATGAGTCCTTTCATAAGCATGACACTAGAATAAAAAAAAACACACATGGCTTTTGTTAACTTAAAAAACTTATCCAGAAAGGGTTGTCCTACATTAGTAGCCAACTTTTCAATAAATTACCACAACACCTTTAAGAAATTTGCTCCTCTAACTTAACTCTTTAATAAAACAGTTGAAAGAATTTTTTATTGAATGCGCATATTATTGCGTAAATGAATATCTAAACTACAAAAATTAATAAATTACTGTATAATATTTTATTGTACTCCTTTCTTGTTCCGGTTTTTCTCATACCCTTTTTTTTTCTGTTTCAGTAAAACAATGACACCCTACATCATGTTGGAAGAAGATTAGTCACATTATGAAGAAAAGTTATGTTGTGTGTACGTGCAATCTGACGTGTGTGTGTTCGTCCAATGTATAAATTTTGTATACTGTAATTTGACTTGTCCAATATCTTTGTACAGCTATGTATTGAAAAAATATCTTACAGGCGCAATAAAACAAACAAACCAACAAACATTTGTTGTGAAGCTGGTTACATTACATGACATATCCAGAAATGTGTGATGAGTCCGAAGAAAATTTAATTTGTGCTTGACAGCTAATCTGGCAACAAGCTTAAATCACAAAAAAAAAAAAAGAAAATGTGAGCTAGCTTGGCCAGCCAGATATTAACATCCATCCTTACACAAGGTACTTCCTATAAATTTATATATATTTATATATATATATATATATATATATATATATCAGCAATGTTATGCAGTATGCAAGCAAAAAATACCTGTTCACCTTACTACCATGCCACTTATTTCCATCCACTTCATAGGACATCATTAATATATTTAATTAAATATACGGTTACAGAATACCTGCAAGTGTCGTATACAAATACAGTCGCAGTCATTTATCAACTCCGAATTTGATGAAAATAAAAATAATATAGGCCTAAAGTTGGTGAGGCTGTGTTAGTAAATAAGTTTCCCTCCATTGTTTGTGCATAATCCGCTGATGGTATCCAAAATTCAGTGCGAGAATGTGTCTGGTAAAACCGTCTATTGCTAACAAATAACAATAAGCTGGGAGTAGTGGAAAGACACAAAATACTTCAAATTTCGTGTAGGCGTTATCAAAGCTTTCCTACCAGCGCGCGCATAAACATTTAGGAAAAGTGTTCACAGCAAAACAAAGAACAAGTTAACTTAAAACAGCAGTTGGTAATTATCTAGTTTAGGGGCTTTTCTGAAAAACACAATAAAAATTTAAAATTATGATATATTTCTACTCTACAATCACTATTTTACATTTTTAAACTAACCTAGGATTGTTGGGTTTTACACTAACCTATGATGTTAGGGTTTTAAACTAACCTAGGATAGTAGGGTTTTACACTAACCTAGGATGTTTGGGTTTTATACTAACCTAGGATGTTTGGGTTTTACACTAACCTAGGATGTTTGGGTTTTACACTAAAATACGAATGTAGGATTGCAGGGATTTAAAGGAACCGTAAAACACACCAAAAGAATGTAAATTGACTCACCTAGGTAGGGGGCTGGTATAATTCCTCTGACGTTAATAGACACAAACAAACATATTTCGCAAGTTTTTTTTAATATGTTCTACTTATTTTAACACTACGGCCGCTTCAATATCAACTAGGTAAGCTATGCTGAATTCATTAAAACAACTTTTGTTGGCATAAAACGTTTCGTTCATAAACGTAAACAAACTGTCAGAAACAGTCATCTCACAAACTTGTTCAATTTTTTAAAATATGTTGCACTTATTTTAAAGCGATGCCCCTAGTATATTCGTGTTCTGCATCATTAGTAGAGTAGAAATATATCATAATTTTAAATTTTTATTGTGTTTTTCAGAGAAGCCCCTAAACTAGATAATTACCCAGCAGTTTACATGTAAGTGGCACAGAGCAATACTTCTTTAGTACAAGAGAAAGGACACCTAACGCACAGTATACGCATACTAAAAACCATTGCTGCAGTTTCCGTTTAAAGTTATCAGCTGTACTGAATTACAAAATAAAGACTACCTAAATACGCCGCAAATGCAAATAAAAAGAATTCGTTGATACATTAACGGAAACATGACACATCCTTGGGGTAGGCGCAACACGTTTACTACGCACGTAACACAAAGTTGTGAAGATTAATTAATTACCTTTCCAACCTTCAAAACAACATAATGTTGCCGTCTTGCATAGAGAGTTTGTAAACCTTATTTTCGTCCAACTACAACAATCCGCAAAATGTCCGTACAGTCGAACCACTTCAGAACCCGCGCCATAGCACAGTACAGGGCTCCACCTAGGGCATCCCTACATACAAAGTTTTCCACAACATATATCCTCCAAGGAAAAACCCAACCAAAAACAATTAAAAAAATTTACAGCGCATGTTTTCCTTGTTAACGGTCTCCGGCACTACAACCAACAGCATGTAGCCACTAAGATTATACAGACTGTTCAATTCGGCCAATCTTATTGACAATGTGTGGCTTTTCTGTTCTATGTCTTGAAAACGGTACGGCAGCAAATGTTCGTTTAGTCACATCAAAATCCACACTTGTGACTTATGCCCCTTTTATTCGTCTACTTCTCTCGAGCAGGAGGATAGACTAAAAATGAGAATGACATGTTATTGTCATATGAGTATATTCCCAACATTCTCTCATCTACCGGCAATAAAAATGTCAAAATCAAATGGGCAACAGTTATGTTAAAATAATATATATTACTATTTTTAGACTTATTTATGTATATAGTATAACACTCAATTTCGCATGATTATCCACCACCTCATTCTGCTGAATCCCTACATTCCCCGGTAACCACTTGAAGAGAACAGTAACATGTAGTTTATCCAAAAGAACATACTATTCCCATATTAACCATATAAGCACCTCCTTATGGAGAGTAGGAGAAGACAAGGCCGAAAATGCACTACAAGAATACGATATAATGAGAGGATTTAGACTCACAAACTAATCAAATTACAAGTCACTCGAAAAACACCAACGCATCACAGACAAGTGTCGCCACAACTGGAATCAGAAACGAGCAGGCCCTAATGTTACCTGAGCAGTCAGGGATAGTAATGTGAACGCCATTCGGCGACTATGTAAAGATAAGTCAGAATACTATATAAAATTCCTATTTCGAATAGAATGGTAGCCAGCTCACTGGGTGAGCCCGAAGTCACAGTTATCAGGATCGTGATATGAACGACCACATGGCTGCATCCCCGACACACATAGTAGAAATTTACAGGAAAATGTAATATATAACCAGGGTATTCAGGTTCCCCAGCACACCTTAATATTACCATTTAACCTTATACATGAAGGATGCCTCCTTGAGGCGTCGACGACTTATTGGGTAGGGCCAAGGCCCGAGATACAACACAAAAATGAGAGCTCATAAGTTTCGGTCAACTCAAGTAAATAATATTGCCGAATAGTATTCACAGTTACATGTATAAAATGCCAATTAAAGCGGACCTGACTCACAAAGCCTGCCAGTGACCATTATTATACAAAAAGGCCAAGAATAGTGCGAAAACTTACAAAAGTAATTAAATCTCCGGAGTCGGTAAATTGAGCTGAAAGAGGGGTGGTGCGAACACAGGGAAAGCTGTTGATAAATTAAATAAAAGTTCCAGTAAATTACGTTAATCTATTGCAGTTAAGTGTTCAGAACAAAGTATGAGAGCCCCGCGACGCACGTGCAGCACCTAAGACCCGTGGAATCAGACTGCCGGAGATGGTGTGAGTGAGCGAAATCTTTGCCGAGCGCTCACTCCACTCCGCGAGGTAATTTAATTAACTGACCTCATTAACATACAACTTGAAACATATACACATAAAACACTAAAATATTCTGAGTGAATTTTCTTAACTCTGTAGATAGTTAAGAGTTCTTAATTAAACACTAATTTAAATACAAAACATGATTATGTGGTGCCTTGCAGAGCACGTGTAAAATTTATGTCTGTTAAGTTTTGGGGTACTCTACACGACCGGAACGGTCAGGTTCAAAGAAAGATTAATTATTTCCCACGTCACTAATTGACTTGATAAGACACACAGTTGCACTCGGAAAATTATGTTGAACACTTAATATATGCTAGTCTTACTACTCTACACCTCGTTAAATATGCACGCGGCGTGCATTTATTCTGCGATTACTTCGCAATTCCCTGAGGGCGAATTTCACAAACATTTTCCCGTGGGCGATAAATTCTAAAGCTGTTAACTACACATTCTAGTACTTGATTCCTATCCTAATTACACAGATCTCTCTAGGGACGCCACAGGCACTCGTTTGGATCACTCGGTGAACGATGCGGACACGCGTCGGGACGTACGACATGCGTGTTTCGCAGGCCACACTGGTGCAGCGACTGTAGGCTGATGGCATGATGACAGTGGCCATGCCCGACCAGGCAGGAGTGGTCCACGTAGGTCCTACAGGTTCACATATATTTAGATACTTTGATGCTGACTGCAGCTTCTCCTTGTGCCCTTGTCGACCAACACACACCACCTAAAGGAGCAGGTACCAAACACCATGCACCAAGCACTAGCCGCATGCCATGTGACTGGAGGACATGGGCCTAAGGTATGCCGTGGGAGTCAGTATAGCAACTTTCAGTGCCACAAGGCGTAATTAAGTCACAGCCTAATTAAATGGGCTAGCAGATATTTCATAATAACTGCCATCAATCCTAACATACTAGAAATTAATGCGAGGAGATCCATACATAAACAACAGTGCAGTAAATGTGAAAAATACCGACCACATGATCGAAGGGATCTAGATAATCCCACAAATTTTTAGAAATCCAATTTGTACAATGTGTATCACTCATTAAAGAAACATGCAAGCTGTGCGTGATGTCCTTAATAAGTGCTTGTAAGAATTATCCAGATGAATGTGTTTTGTCTCCAGCAGTGGGACATTTAATTTTAAACTGAGCCATACAAAAAGTCTCGTAAAATTTAATGTATTTTCAATATTAATTAAAAAAACTTGTGGTGCTGCTGCCTTTGGTTGAAAAGTTACGTTAAAGGTTCCATATACTAAGAAAGATGACTATTGCAGCTAAATGGTTAAGTAGCAAATGGTGAAAGCCCATAGGCATGTGGTGAGTGACCACCCCATGGTAAGTGTTAGAAACCTACCGAAGAAAATGTTGGAGTCCCGCCAAGAACTCAGCCCAAACACATGTGAGACTCTCTGAAAATATTAAGTATACACAAAAATCAGAATAAACACACACAAAAAAAAAATACAGTACATTACAATGTACACAAACCCTTATTAATTGCATTTGATAAGCAAATTATGAAAATAATACAAATATTTTGGCAGCAAACATGTTATGAAACTTATTATTATTAAGTTCTGTGGCTGTCTCTGCCAGTCCATAACCTCATTTATTTAATTAAAAGTACAATAAACAATATAATTAGAAATAAATATAATCATTAGGTACTAAAGTTTTTAATCCAGNTACAGTACATTACAATGTACACAAACCCTTATTAATTGCATTTGATAAGCAAATTATGAAAATAATACAAATATTTTGGCAGCAAACATGTTATGAAACTTATTATTATTAAGTTCTGTGGCTGTCTCTGCCAGTCCATAACCTCGTTTATTTAATTAAAAGTACAATAAACAATATAATTAGAAATAAATATAATCATTAGGTACTAAAGTTTTTAATCCAGTAAGGTGGCATTGGGTAGCTCGAGGTAGGCGAGTCCGCTTTCACCCCAGGAGGGGTGTGGTTGGCTATTCCTGAATGGCTATAAAACAGTAGAAACTTTCTGTCAAGACTTATAGACCAAATTGAAAAGTGACTGTACACCCATAAAAAATAACCTTGACGTTAGGACACACTCACATTAACCGCGCATACACACACAGGGACATAACATGTGTAGAGGGTGAGCACAGAAGGGGTTACTGGAATTCTGGAACTGTTGTGGCCCCCTTGCATACATTTTCCTGTAGTAGATTTTGTGGGTTATTTGGTGGTAGTGGTCAACCCGAATTATTATGCCTTAGAAAGTTGTCTCTTGAGGACATGAACTTGGTATGGTCACCTGACTCCAGTAGTACCACGGACGTCGTGCAGCTGGGTGCATCCTCGCACACTACACCCAATCAGGAGTCGTGGAGGTGTAACCGCCATGTTCGGGCCGACTTCTCCTAGTAGAGGGTACATCATAGCTGCACATTACAACTGAACCATGCGAAATTCTCATAGCAAACCAATACAATTATAATATTAATTTAGATACATTTTAACTAAGAGATATTCATTTTCTTATTTTTGTATCAAGTGTTCTATGTGTGCATTTTATTTTCAGGTCGTGGGGGTGACTCACTAAAAACTTGTTTAAAATATAAAATCAAAATATAGATATGTAACTTTTATTACTTTTTGTATGTTATTGTAAACCATAATTCTAGTCATGCAATTGGCAATGTGTATTTTCAAGGGCTAAATGTACCATTCCATTCATTTAATTTTTGTCACGGGATATTATGTTTTGGCAGGCGGCAGTCAACCACCGTTATCTCCACCACAATACCCCTTCTTCAGTCTGAGAGTAGCGAGCCTCAGGGCAGGTCGCGTCACACGGCTTACGGGTGAAGCAACTTTCATACTTCAACAACGTTCACTGCAATAGACTGACACAGCACAGCATCTTGCCCTCCAGACCATTTGTCATGCAGGACGCCCACCGCAGCAACAACACTATTGCAGTTTCAGCTCACCACGAGTGCCGACCGAATCACAGTGCATGTGTGTGAAATTGCAGAGCAGTGCAATGCAACTGCATCCCTGCCCTTGCGGGCAGACAAGGGTGTATAATGGCAGACTCAGCTATCATTTGTAGTGTAATTTAAACGCAAGTATTTAAATATAAAATACACGCTTACAGTGTAAACATTGAGAGACCAGTATTTCATGATTTTTATTTTGTAATTCTCAAATTTACATATTTTTCCCCTCCGTTGTTTCACCCATATTTCATGCCATCCAAGTACAGATTGTAACATTTTTTATTCAGGGAATATTTATGAATTTATAGTTCGTGCCACACATGCTCGCAAGATTCAGTTGCCATCGAAAATCTGAAGGTGTCAGCACGTGCCACATCATGCTCCTGGTGCCTTCAAGTTTTCATGCCAATCACCTTCAGGTGCAAGAGTCTAATCTAACATACCGGAACCTGTTTTCTTTCTCGTCTGGAGATGCCACCCCTTTTCCACCAGAAATAGTATCGCGCAGGGAATCTTAATGCACCAATAATTCACTCATATGCACAAATGTAATTTTTTTGCAGTTTTATCTATTTGACGGGCCGCAGACAAGAGTCCATACAAAGTGTTCACCTACAGCGATGAAAGTGTTTCTGTGCAGGAGCAATTACATGCAAGTTTTCAGACTTCGCGTCTTTTATTTCAAGTACTGCCTTTGGGCGTTTCGGGGTACGGGTCCTCTATAACCCGCATTCACCCAGTTTCACATAAATTACTTAACAGCCAGTATACTCAACTCAGAGCTTTTACGTTTTAAGGCATGTGGGTCAGCCTGAATAGACCCACAGTATTTTCCATGTAAGTATCAAAAGCGAGGGACTCTTCCAACATTTTACCGAGGGACTGTATATGCTTGGGCGAATGGCCAGCCATACCCTTAGATCATCACCATCAGCAACAATTGGTACCTCCTGCCGATGGTGTCTGGTGCCTAGTCGGATATCCAAATCCACAAACCTCCCATAAAAACTTCCCTAAACCCAAAACCACTCAGCCAACAGGTGTTATGATTTTAATTGTACTGGAAAATTTTTAATTGACTACTTCGTGCATCTCTGAGTATCCCTCCCTTCCGGTGTAGACTTATGACCCCTATAGCATAACTTACAACATAATATTTTGTTCACATCCATCGATACCTTTGTCAAATCAGCTTAGGCCAATGTGGGGCCTTGTGCTTCACACCTGCTTCAGTTCGTGTACCATCTCATTTGGACTTTCTTAAATACAACTGGTATTTTCTTGAAACCAATGTGTATGTGTACCTTATTTCAGCTTCATGGGGATATTATTAGCGACGGCCTCTTACAACCATCTATTACCTGCTACATTTCTCTATGTCATGCAAGTTTAAGTGTATTTTATGTAATTCGAAGTGTTTGTTTTAGTGTATTTGAAGACCATACTGCGAAGACACAATAACCCAGTTTGGGAGTGTGTGTATGTTACATCGCATATCTAGTTGCCGATGTCAGTAATCATTCGCGGTCTCGTTAAGGTACGGGGTGCAGGGTCCATTAGTCTGGACTTTTCGAACACAACCCGCCTCAAGAGTATCGTGCTAGCCCGAGTGGATTCCCTTATTTGATTTTAATTATTTAAATACATTAATAATTGTAAATTGTACTAATCGAATTTATTGGTTGTAAATAGCAAGATATATCAAACTATTGTAAGATGTTGGGTCTCATCTTCCAGACCCCGTGATAAACCCTGGAAACGAGTCACACAATTGTAGCGGGACGAACGGGCTAAAAGAGAGGGATGCAACATGCATCAGAGTATGGAATCTAAGTTCTTTTTGTAAAATAATTTAGGTAATAATATTTTTCACCTTATTTCCGTCCTACAAACAACGTAACAATGATCACACTTTGTTGTGCTGTAAATTATATAGAATGACATGTTACGGGTGGGAAAGTAATATTTGTTAAGTAAGTACCAAGTTAAAATTAGGATTTTATATTGATGAGCTTCTTTAATTTATAAAATATTTATGTCTCGAATCGTCATACATTTCTTTAAAACTATGGCAAATAATAATAATTTTATATTGAAGTAACCAGATAATGCTCGCATATTCGTTTTTGTTTTTATATGCAATGGGAATTACATGATGTACAAAATACGTATTTAAATTTCTGTAAAATTGTGGTTTTATAAAATATAAATATTTTCAAATTATGTGGGTAAATATAATACATTTAAAGGCACACAATTGGTGACAATCATATTAATGTGATGTGAACCACGTGTCCACGAGTTCCTTGTGCCAACTCTGACTACCACAGTCACAACTACACCAGTTACACTGGGCCGCACCAACTACATCAGGCCAAGAGTGCCTAGTGCAGGTCGACAAGAACGAAACTTGCACATTCTTGCCGACAAGGATTACGCAACTCAAGACACAGCCCTACTCAATTATTACAAGATGTAACTCTTTTAATAAATAGAAAAGCAGTCCGAAACAGTGTTTACCCCAAAGCCACAGCCAATGGGTGCACTAACACTTAGTCGTTGCATCCTCGCAGCTCGCACAGCTAAATACGACGCAATGTACCACCGAGCGATGCTAACTGGCTGGTAGACCAGAGCTGGAGAGTTAAGTGCCCCAAAATGTCATCCAGTAGCGTACAGAATTTTTATAAACATTTTTAACACAGTCACCGCATTCACAGCTACATCCAGTGGTGTTTTTCATTGTATAAATTGCAATCAAACATGTCATTCCACTCCCCTTTACCCAGGTGGACTCGCCCAACCCTTCAGAAGACAGCCGTCTGGCAATGTTGTAGCCAGTGTAATGAAATGCGTCATCGGAAGTGAAATTCAAAACACTTTAAGGATAAAATGTAATAATTTATTTAATGTTCATTTGAAAACAGTAATTATGATTTATAAAATAGAGAATGCCTATGAAGGCCTCCAATATTGAAAGAAATCATTTAGTTTGGTGACTTTCCCTGTCCATTTCCCAACTTTAACATTCCGGAGAGAGTGTACAGCACTTTTAACCAGGTATATGGTGTGTGAGCAGGAGTGGCCCAATGTTATGGGAAATCAATTAATGGGATATACGTGTTTTTGGTGGCACACACTGAACAACTACGACATGCAGTGAGGTGAACTTTAAAATGGTTTACACTGCTGTTTTGCAAACACTTATTCATCAATGCAAGTACAGAACCGCACAATGCTAGAGACCCAGCAACAAGGAGAATCTTTAACCACGTTTGAAATGTAGAATATAAATCTCATTAAGCTTTTTTACCCACAAATGACAGAGACTGAAGTATTAGAAGTAGTGGCTGCCACAGTGTGACAGAAAAATATAACTGCTTTAGCCCCACTAATAAACACCAGTGTTGAGGCCTTCATGCGGTCAGCTATACTGCTAGTCCAGACTGCTAACATGGAATACCCACGCTGCAAACTGGAAATGTTCTTCTCATGCCATGTACGTGATGCAGACCAGGGTAGCAGATCTAGGCAACCACCAGCCAACCTTGGCATGTGCAGGTTATCAACCCCACCAAGTTATAAAGACCTTGCATCCCCTCGCACATCCTGCAGGAAAACCCACAGGCCATATTGCAGCGGTAGATGCCAGTGTGAAAGGTCGAACTGGAATGATACACCCCTCTATGTGCGTCAGAACTGCGAAGGACAGCAGCTCCACTGACACAGTGAGTACCTAAGGCGCAACACCAAGGGCCCAGATGCAAAAGCTGGTAATGCACCACCAGCGGGAAATAGCCGATCGTGGTAGGATAGCCGGATGTTCACTGCCCCTAGGCAACTGGTAGCTGAACAAAACAGACACCACAACAATAACTGCTTCAACAGCTTACTTTGGGTAGTCATAATATGATCTGCATACCAATAATCTTAGATATCCAAGCATGAAAAACATTGGCCGATATTGCAGCATCACACAACATCGTGCGCATCGGGTTCATAGAAGTATGCAGCTTACAATATTTGTCTCAGGTACTGCAGCTTGCTATGGGGAAGCACACGAGGGAGTAAATGGGCGAGACGATAATAAACATACAGATATAGGATGTGGAAACCACCACCATGTCACTCATGTCAGGTGACCTGCATACAGATGCCACTCTATGCATTCCCTGGCTCACATAGCAGAACACAATCAGTGACATGCTGAAGCCATTTTGGACAAAAAGATAATTACCGAATGTGTGCCACCACCATATATTAGTGTCAGGGATACACTTAATGTGCTCGGTCCAGCCCAGATATAATCATGTCATTGGAATTCTGCAGCAGCTACTGGCAGGTTTCCCATCAAGCTGGAGGACCAGGATGTGGTAAATATCAGCAGAGCTAATTTGGACAGACAGAGCTTAGATAAAATATGGAAGAGCCCGATTACCTGGCCATAGTGTGAGCATTGAAAATGTACCGAGCATACTTAGAGTACAGTCACTTTATGCTTCAGATGGACAACAACTGCCTAGTGTGGCTGTTCTCGATGAGGAGGCATGCAGCAAGCTGGGCATTGTTACTCCAATTGTAAGGTTTTTGAAGTACATGCCCATGATAGGTAAGCGGCCAAGGGAAAGAAGCCATTCACAGGGACGATCTATGCTTGGCAGTCTATGAGGCTGGCATCGATATGCCTAGCACCACAACGCAAAACCAAGTGGGTGTACATCCATCCAAAGGACAGGTGTTAACAACAACTGCCCCAAGCAATGAATCAGAAGCCTCGAGCCCTGAAACTGATGGAATGCCCTATGGTGTCGGTCTCCTCCTTCAATGCCTGGTGTCTCGATGCCATTAAGGGATGTAGTGGAAGCAAATTATAGCCAAGGAGAATCGCCACCATCAAACAACAGCAACACATCAACAGCAGCCACTACAGACCCGACCAGGCAAGCCTGTAGATTCACAACACCACACATCATGATGCCCACCTCCAAAGATGTCTCTGATTATGAGTTACCAGGGACACCTTTGTGTGGGACCTCCCCACAGGTAAGCTCCCAGTTTAGCTGTACCGCGATGCCTTCGAGGCACCATTCAGTAGCTGGTTCCGTGCCATTGGTAGACCAACACAGCGACGGAGGAAATGTATCAGGCTCCAATAGCCTGACTGCAGGGCCCTCTCCTCCCCCCTCACACTACCCCAGACACATTGTTGCCCACATTCCAGCAGCAGTAGCATTTACCAGGAGACCATGCGAATATTCTGTCGTCATTGTGAACACCAGGAGAAAAAGGGTGGCATATCGTGGAAAGCAAGGAGAACAAGAATTTAAGGCTGTGTATTTCCTGTGGGGAACTCTGTCCCTGCAGGTGACCCATTGCAAGACGATAAGGACAAAAGGGGGGTTAGTCACCTGCTGTTCACCATATTGCGAGTGGGTGTCCTCTGCCATCTTTACAAGAAACGAACATTGACCTTCTACACATAAGTTTTACCATAATAATTTTTCCTCCAAAATTTGTTGAATTATTTATTTCAATTCTAAATTGTTTGTTAATTTCCCCATTTTTTTGCATTAAAAAAAAATTTTAAAAACTTATTTTTATGTATTGCTTTAAAGTTTATTTTACGATATTTTACAATTTTTCGCGAATTTTCTCAATTTTTCAGTTAAGTGAACCCATTATGCATCCAATATTGGAGTGGAAGGACCGGGTGTCGACCAAGATGGGAGGAGATATCCAGCCTAGGCATTGCAGTCAAGTCATACAAGCACAGTAGAATTCCCTTGTTCTAAAGAGTGGTGTGCTTTTTAGGAACTGGGAAAGTAATGATGGGAAACAACGTCATCTACAATTAGTAATACCAGAGTGCCGATTCCCAGAAGTGCTAAGATAACTGCACAACACAGCAGCAGGTGCTAATTTCGGTGTAAATAAAACCCTTGACAGAGTTCGAATGAGATTCTGTTGGCTGAATTGTCGGGAGAATGTAGAGAAGTGGTGCCATCTGTGTGATGCATGTACCGCTAGGAAGGGTCCGAATGTTAAGAGACGAGGTCCCCTTCAGAAATACAATGTTGGAGCCCCATTTGAGAGGATGGGAGTAGACATTCTAGGACCACTACCAATCACTGAGAGGGGGAATCGGTACTTTCTGGTACCACAAGACTAGTTCACAAAGTGGCAGAAGTCATACTGGGGCCAAATCAAGAGGCTGGTGTGGTAGCTGATGCACTTGCAGAGCATGTTTCTCCGGGTTTGGAGTGCCACTTGAGTTTAATTCTGATCAAGGCCGAAATTTTGAAGCAACTCTTTTCCAAGAGGTAACAGAGATTTTAGGAATGAAAAAAACTCTTACCACAGCAATACACCCTCAGTCGGATGGGATGGTCAAGAGGTTAAATCACACCCTAGAATAGTATCTGGCGATCTTAGTAGAAGGAAACCAGAAAGATTGGGACTCCAAGGTACCCTTATTTCTCCTGGCATATCGTTCGGCATTCCACGAGTCTGCAAGGGCAACACCTTCAATGATGCTGTTTGGGAGAGTGCTCCGCATCCCTGGTGACCTGCTGTTCGGACGTCCTGGGGAAGAAAAAGCAGCCACTTTGAATATGCCATTAAACTACGTCAAAATATTTTCGGAATTCATGAGATGGCTCGGAGGCACCTTAAAATTGATAGTGACAGAATGAAAACACGATATGACCGGAGAATGCCTGAAAAGACTTTTCAAGAAGGACAGCTGGCGTGGTTGTACAACCCCCAGAGGTGGAAGGGATATTTCCCGAAGCTACAGAAATGTTGGAAAGGCCCATACAGGTACATGAAACAGATAAATAATTTGGTTTAGCAGGTTTGTCGACAGGGCTCTCGGGTGAAGCCTAAGATTATCCACATTGACCGACTGGTGCTCTACGAAGTTCCTGATGTTAGAAAGTCTGTTCGGGACTAACAGACTTAAGGAGCAGGCAGTGTTACGAACTGACACTAGCTCCATACGCAGTCAGGTTCTGTAGGGGTGACCAACCTTGGCCCTCCCCCTCCACCCGCAGACATGCTCGCTGCCACATCGCTCGCCTGGAGGGGGACGATTGACCGCTGTGACCTGGCTGTGTCACAGGCCCTCCTCCCCCATGCTGGAGAAGCCAATGAGTTTAGAGAATGTGCAAAAATATTCTGGGAACTAGGATCCTCGGCGCTTCGCGGAATTTAGAGACATTTCTGGGCGATGGCCCTCGTTCCTATAAATATTGCAATGGTTCAAGTGTCGGTAGTCTTGTGGTAAAAGTCTTTTGCTGAGTGCAATAATCAGGTGAAGACGAGTGGGATGAGGGAGATCAGTGAAGAGACGGACGACGACAGGACATTGCGATACGATGGCAGACGAGTGTGTTTGTGGTCTGAATGGACGAGAGAGTATAAAACCCGACGAGTGAAGGCGACTGTACATGAGGATGCTCGGAGAACTCTAGAACATTGTGGACTGGTGGGACCTGAACTAAACTGAGGTGGGACTGTATGATCATGTGATACGGACTTCAGTGTAAATTTTGGAACTGTCAATAATGGACATACAATTTATAAATTATTTCATTAGGTTTTGATACACTTTCTATTATGACTGATTTTAATTATTTAAACACATTAATTTCTTTGAGGTAATTGTAAAGTGTACTAATCGAATTTATTGGTTGTAAATAGCAAGATATATCGAACTATTGTAAGATGTTGGGTCGAGAGAATTTTGTTTGTAGTTACTGTAAATACAATAAGGAAATTATAATTAACCTTTTTTTATTTAATTAAGACCTCCATCCATAATGAACCTGGTTTAGCTCACTGACTTTTGAGAACAGTGTAAAAATATGAATAATCCATACCAAACACCCATTCCACCCAACCTGACCAACAGCCCAACAAGAACGACTGGAAATACCAATGGGCAAGGCCGACCATACGAACCAACCACACCAGCCAAACATGAACCGACCATACCAACGAACCGACTATACCAACGAACCGACTATACCAACGAACCGACCATACTAGCCAGCCATTTCATATGGTTGTTTGGTATGGTTGTTTCAAGTCGTCGGCTGGTTACGATTGGTCTGTATGGGTGGTAATTATGGTCGGTTCATATGGTTCGATGGCATAGTCGGGTTATATGGCCGTCTGGCATGGTCAGTGAGGTCTTGGGAACCGATGAGTGTGAAGTCAGGTGTGTATGGAGCAGTGCCGGAATGAAGGGACAGGATAAACGGCAGATCCCCGAGAAAACCCGCCGAACAACGGCATCGTTCGACACGATTCCCATTTGCGAAAATCCGAAGTGAACCGACCGGGAATCGAACCCGGTTCGCCTAGGTGGGATGAGAGTAGTCTAACCATTACACCACCGCGGCCCCGTACAATGCGCTGATATATGCAATAACACACACTTTAGACTACGGCTGTTGTGTGCTTTAAAAATGTTACGTGCAACAGAAACATTCACAATTTCAAAGCATTCTTAAAAAAAAAAAAAAAAACTATTTTTCAAAGTGGTGTATTTCAAAATATACGCGCGAAATACATACGAAAATACTTAATGGCCCTGCAGTGAAACTTGCTTCTGATTTCCGAGCAATAAAATGATAGCGCCGGCGTTCTAAGTCCCACAGGTACATGCATCACGAAGAACACTGCATGCTAGTTGAGAGCCTTGTGCTTAGCGGCGATGGCGCACTTGATGCGCATTACATTGTAGTCCTTATCGCTCGCGCGCTTCTCGGCCCCAGACGCAGAAAACAGCTCAAGGTAAGCTTGATTCACACTTATGCCGATCATGCCGAACAGACAGAGCAGTTAGAAGCCTTCGTTCTTTCACGTGTAAGCGGATTTTTCGCTTTACCACCGCCGATCTCTCATGTTCCCCCGGAAGGCCGTACTGTCATGAGACCGAGAACCAAAGTTCCCATGACTCGTCAAGTGGGTTTACAAATCTAGTTGCAGCCTGACGGTCTTGTGCCTAATCAATGAGTCGGCAGCGGGCTGCCTGCTTTATGTCGAGTTGGGCTCCGGGTCCGTATTTATTACAGCTGTTAACGACAGTTGCTATCTTAGTAATTTGACGTGTTGTATAGGCGAGGAAGTGAAGCTCCCCACCAGTCCCCCGACTGGCGTGTTGTAGTGTCGTGATGTCTGTAGAACATGTATTAGTGTTGTCGGCGAGTCTCTACAACCTGAGTCACTGCTCATCGTCAACCCCGCATTAATAGACACAGGCAAATTTCGCGTTTTTAACGACCCGTATACCAGACTCCTCGGTGCTTTGACTTTTCGATCCTCAGCTTTCCGTTCATTGGCTGCTGCTCCAGCGTGTAGCTAGTTTTACCTCAGACCAGGTGGCGCGGGATTCAGTGCTTGCTTCCTTGCAGGTCTGTTACTGGCTCAGAGTTCACCTGGGCATGGCCAATAAACTGCGAGCCAATTGCAAACGTTACAGAAATACACTGTGTGCGAAGTGTAACTTGCCCTAAAATGAATTCGCGTAATTGACCAATCCCTACGGCATTAGTCAGCAGGGCTTTGCGGTTCTCTGTAAGTGAAGGGTCCGGCCTCGCACTTATTCTCCAGTCATTTCATCGTCCGACATAATTAACACACTTTACTGGCACTCTATGCAGCAGGACTGTCGCCAGCCCTGGTCAAAGTCAGGGCTAACCACACGCGTTATCATTTTGTTGTTTAGCCGGAAGCACAGTTTACGACAATAATGGTTCGTTAGTTGTTTTTTAACAGCGATTTTTTTGGAGGGAGTGATAGACACCAAACTAGACGCACGCGATGTCTTTTCTATACGTAAATAGTTTTAGTGTGGTACGGATTGTAATGAATTCTTTTTAAATATTTACATATTTTAATTTTTACAGTTCTAGAAAATATGCTTTAGTGCTATCTATCGGTTCGTAACCAAACTACATTTATTCGTAAGTGTTCCGAATAAAATTAATATTTCGATTCACATATTACGTAATAAATACATACTTTTCACCATCGTAGATTGTTACACCAATATTTGTTGATAATTCATGACATTATTTGCATAAATCATGTGAAATAGCGGACCTCTGGGAAGTATCGTCGAAGTTTGCTCTATCCGTGAGCAAAAACATTTTGGCGTGAGATCAACTTTTCGACGTGGCACGTGTGGAAAAAGCGGAAGGTTTCTGATCGGCTGTTCTAGCTTTTCGCTCTGCCTGTTCGGCGTGATCAACGTTCATGTGAGCTAACACAACTCTGTTCTTATCGGCAGTTGCTCAGCGAGATCACGTGGTACATGGTCACGTATGACGAAAAATACTTGGGAGCAACGGTGACTGAGCGGTTAGACTGCTCACCTCCCACCAAGGCGAACCGGACTCAATCTCCAGCCAGTTCACTCTGGATTTTCTCAAGTGGGAATCGTGCCGGACGATGCCGTTGGTCAACGGGTTTTCTCGGGGATCTCCCGTTTCCCCCGTACCTTCACTCCGGCGCTGCTCTATACTCACCTCACTTCGCACTCGTCGGCTCTCAAGACCTCGCTGTTAAGAGCCGCCCAAATCTCTTCACTCAATCACGAAAAGCTTGACATTATAAGGTTAATTCTACTCATGTTAGAAACAAAACGAGATACCTTATGGGAGAGTCTGGCATAGGGAAAATTTCCGTGCTGGTGTTCCAAGGTGAAAGTTTTTAAACTGGCGGTAAATTAATAAATTCTACATATTTTTGTGTAAAGTTAGTGTTTGGCTCAAATTGTGATATATATATATGCCCCAGCCAAAATTTTGAGAATTAACTTTATGCCATAACTTTTATTTACGCCCTCCAATAGTGTTTACAAACGCAAACAGTAAATATACAAATATGTTTGGCATAAGGCGTTCATAAGCAAGGTTAATTCAATGGGAAAACGTTATGCATTTCAATGCCAAAAACATATTGCTGTCATCAAAAGAAACTTTGTACTTTTCTCCTTTCGGTTAAGAAAACTGCTCTGGAAAGCACTAAAAATGATATTTTTTTTTAGCAATTTCGCTATTATATTTTTCGATTTTGTTGGGATATTTAAATAAAATAATCACGTAAGCCTACGTTTTTCTAAATCCAATTTATGACATAATATTTGACAACATAAGAATATATTTAGTTATTTTTCATTCCAGTGCGAAGGGCTAAGTTTATTATTTACGCAAGTTCTAGTACAACATAAATCAGAAGATTTTATACAACTGCATTTATTCTTATGAAAACTTCAGTTATCTCATTTACTTACACAAAAATATATCCGGTACACCTACGACACTTATGCTCTCTGGTGGCGAAAAATGTTAGTTGTCAACCTAATAGCATTGAGCTTCCCAACCTGAGTAGAATAAACCTTGAAAATGACAAGCATTTTGTTATGTGAACGTACTGTTATATTGGTTATTTTAGGATATATAACAGATAGGTTAAGATAAGGAAATTGGGTTAAGTTTAGNTTATATTGGTTATTTTAGGATATATAACAGATAGGTTAAGATAAGGAAATTGGGTTAAGTTTAGAATAAAAGAGTAATATATTAAATACTAATAGAGACTTTACTTTATACTTGTTGAATAAGTTATACATCGAGNTTTAGAATAAAAGAGTAATATATTAAATACTAATAGAGACTTTACTTTATACTTGTTGAATAAGTTATACATCGAGTTAAATGGAATTATAGACTTGTCCAACGGTAGAGGTAGAGGGATGGACGGAGGAAAGTGGTTAGGAGGAAGATTACATCGAGAGAAGGAACTCACCCTTAGCCTCGTCCCCTGGAGTTGGTTGACGGACACCGCCCTCTGGAGTCGCTGTGGTCACGTAGGAAGTTCGGCGAAGACAGCCCCTCTCTAGGTCGCAGACAACTATATTACTCTTCTCGCCCTCCCACGTGTGTATCGACGTACTTCACTCTGATTGGTTCCCGTTGAGTGTCGGAGGCGGGTTTGTTCTAATTACCCCAAATGCCATTAGATCAGCAGGCCACGCGTCCTGTGCGCATTTCCATGCCGGTTGCCGCAATCACTCTCCGTGTGGTGTTTGCACTTCTGTGCCCTCTTTGCGTAATCGTTGTTGCAATCCTCGAAGCGCGTCTCTGGCCTCTTTACTACTTCTGCTTAGCTAGCATTGCTCAACGGGGCCAAGCGTAACAGCTGTCCCTCTGGTGTAATTTTATAGAATCGGTTAAGCTTTATTTGCATGGGGCGAAGGAATATACTGGAAGTAGAACTTAAGCAGAGCTTCAGAAAAGTTGGAAGTAACCGTGAATGGACTATAAATAAACAGTGCTGTTAAGATGGCTGAACTTGATATAAATTGTAAGCCAGGTAAAATAGCGGTAAACTATTTGAGTTAAATGGTTAGTTACATTTAAAATACAAGTTCAGCCTTAAGTATAACCACGCCCTTTGATTTTCAGGCCCACCGAGAAGTGGGAAGGGTTTTAAAGGGGGTAGTGGCACCAAGGGGGAGGGGCGACTGTCTCGGCTTAGAGATTTTATTTAAAGTTATTTCCCGGCAAATTTTTAGTTTAAAATCTGTGTTGCAGACGTGTGGGTTCACTGTTCGTCTTATCTTTGAAAAATTCTTGTGCATAATTCGATAGAATCACAGTTGTGGCAGAAACTAATAAAAAGTTTTCTATGAAAACCTTTATTGTAACTTATGTGCAAGTTTGCTATTCACGTAATATATAGAAATACTTAAAAGTGCATTATCTTTGAGGTTCCCTTTTTTTTTTAATGGGTGTTAAAGGTTCGGAAAGTAGGGAAAGAGAATCAAAACAACTGTTTGCCCGTGGGTTCTTAAACGGGCGTGATACATAGACTAACGCTGAACACGTTAATTGGCGATAATAGATTTCTGGTAACCAACATAGAAAATGAAAGAAAGGGCAATCCTAAGTAAGAGTTTTTGGCTACTTTGTGAGCAAATATTTTGACGGAATGATACATTCCTCATGCGCGATATTTTACGCCGCACTTAAATGTACAAACTTAAGGCGTAATAAACAGCTCGAAAGTAATCACCACGTTGTCAAAATATTTNTTACGCCGCACTTAAATGTACAAACTTAAGGCGTAATAAACAGCTCGAAAGTAATCACCACGTTGTCAAAATATTTGCACACGAAGGTTCCGAAAAATATTATCTAGGATTGCAGTTTATTAATTTTCTATGTTCGCTTCCATAAACCTGTAGTTTTTATTAAAATATATTTATTTTTAAGTGGAACCTTTACTCGCCATTGAGCCTATTGGATTCTTGGTTTTTCAAGCTTGTTTCTCTGTTAGCATTGACCGAACACAGAAGTACAGACATAACGACTGATCTTCGAACTAGTATTTGTGTCACAATATAAATGTTGCCAAATTTTGGCGGTNCAGAAGTACAGACATAACGACTGATCTTCGAACTAGTATTTGTGTCACAATATAAATGTTGCCAAATTTTGGCGGTATTAAGGTGATTACGTAATTGAGTTCTTAGATGTCCTGTCTTGTCTATACACAGTGTAAGGTCAATAGCCAGTTGGGTATTGGGGTAGTTTTAGAATTTAATTTTTGAAAACAGGAACAAGTTTGANCAGAAGTACAGACATAACGACTGATCTTCGAACTAGTATTTGTGTCACAATATAAATGTTGCCAAATTTTGGCGGAATTAAGGTGATTACGTAATTGAGTTCTTAGATGTCCTGTCTTGTCTATACACAGTGTAAGGTCAATAGCCAGTTGGGTATTGGGGTAGTTTTAGAATTTAATTTTTGAAAACAGGAACAAGTTTGAAAAACCAAGAATCCAATATGGCGGGGGAAGGTTGTTAAAAAAAAAAAGATTGTTTTCGACATCAACAATCTAATTTTTCTGTTAGACTTCGTGCTTGTGAGTTTCGTAACTTCAGGTACGGAAAACAGTGTTGCGTGTTGCGTCTGCGAAGTATCTGCCCTAGGGTCCAGTGTTGGTCCAAGGTGCGTCGTATGATGAAGACATCTCGCTGAGTTGTGTAGCGTGCAGTCGCGGCAGTTGTGTCTACTCACGCCCGTGACACGCCGCTCCTCAGTACGCTATCAGACTGTTTCCCGAATTACTTTGGCTGTTCGCCCGTCACAACACAGGGACGTCCAAACACAGCTCTCCCCCACCGCAACTACACAGCCTGGCGGAACACTGCGCGAGCTTTCCCTCACACTTTGCCTTCTACTTGTTGGAGGACATTTCCTAAAGGCCCCGCCTACCTGGAGCTATCTTAGTGTTTTAAGGCCCAGAGGTGCGGGAGCGTTATGGGCTAATGTTTTCCAAACACTTTTAATTCAGCGTTTTGACATGGAACTACTTTCGCTCCATCGTTACCAACTGTACTGGGCGTATGCTAGTCCGTTATTAAAGTACATGCAAGTACCTTTTTTTTTTTCAAAGGTTTATTTCCAAGAGTGCCTTTACAGGGTGATACACAGCACCCGTACCACCCGTTTTTTTTTCTTTCGGAAACAACACAACGCCGGGGGTTCGCGAAAAAAAAGTGAGATAACGATATCCTATATGAAGCATCGATTGGTAGCAATCCCATTCCCCCAAACATACCGATGGTAGGGGTATGGGGGGTGAGCTTTGAAATTGCAAATGGGAATGTGGGTCGTATAAGGTAAGGTTGGATAGATCGTCTAAAAGGAAACAATATTTACTAGGACATTTTTTTTCGGATGTGAATAGCTTACGCACAATCAATTAAATCATCCAAGCATATGGTTTGTGACGTGCGTAGTTTACGCACAATGAAAATTGATCGCAAACGTGATTTTCTTACTACAATCAAAAGGAAATCAACGAAACATGTTTTTCTTGCGTGTATATCTAGTTTAAGTACAATCAAAAGGACGCCGGGTGTACTGTAAATACCGGTATGGTGTGAGAGAACTATCGTGAACTGGGAACACTCATTCGTACACAGTACTCTTCATAAGTGTTATAAATGTCGACCATCCTGTATAAGACTCCGCTCTGCTCTCCGTCTTACATTAGCGGTTGCTCGGTGGACCTCAGCATGCAATGTAAAGCGAACGACTGTCTGAATCGACGAACGTTAGATAGTCAGTTTTAATCTGCATGGAAAACCTGCAGTTCCTGTAAGTGGTAGATTGCTTATCTGCTTGCTGCTTAGTGCTGCCTTATTCTCCACATTTGTTCAGAAACAGTATAATAATAACAGTTGAGCTTATCCACTTACCATTGGTTGTGCGTAAACAATGTACGTCAGATACACAATGTGCGCCATTATGGTATTGCCGGTTAGAGTGTGCGACTCGCTTTGATACTAGCAGTGACCTGTGTGCCTTACTGCATGGACTCGTGGAGTAGGTATTAGACTGTTTCCAAGCAAAAGCGGAGAATAATGAATTACTACGCTGCAAGAAGATAAGCCATCTATCACTTACAGGAACTGCAGGCTTGGCATGCAAGCTGACTGACTATCGAAAGTACGTTCATTCTGATAGTCATTCGTTTAACATTGCAACCATTAATTGTGTGTGTTGTTTCAGTGTCGGACATTGTCTTTTTGTGGTGTTACTTTCTGAATGGAATGCCATTTACAAACAAAGAAGCATTTGACATACTGATGATACTAGGGAAATATCGTCGGAAGTGCAGAGGTGCTGCCAGTTTGCATGCAGAGAGATACCCACAGCGCGTCCATCACNAGGAACGTCCACAGCACCCGTAGCACCCCTTTTTCTCGGACACACGGCATGGGGCGTTTGCGAAAAAAGTGTGCTACCTATACTCTATATGAATCATCTAGGGAATGGGGGATGAGCTTTGAAATTTCAAATTGGAATGTGGGTCGTATAAGGTATCGTGAAAGATAACAACATTTACTACGACACTTTTTTTTCTGACGTGCGTAGTTTACGCACAATAAAGTAAATCATCTACGCAAATGGTTTGTGACGTGCTTAGTTTACGCAAAATGAAAATTGATCGCAAACGTGGTTTACTTACTACAATCAAAAGGAAATCAACGAAACATGTTGTTTTTCTGGCGTGCATACATAGTTTACGTACANTGGTTTACTTACTACAATCAAAAGGAAATCAACGAAACATGTTGTTTTTCTGGCGTGCATACATAGTTTACGTACAATCAAAAGGATGTCGGGTGTGCTGTAAATACCTGTATGGTGTTAACTACCGTGAACTGGGGACTGGGAACACTCATTCGCTCACAGCACTCTTCATAAGTGTTCTAAATGTCGAACCACCCTGCATCAGACTCGACTCTGCTCTCCGTCCAACATTCGCGGATGCTCGACGGACCTCAGCACTGATGAGAGATCCACACGCTACTCTGATTCTGTCATTCATGCAATGTAAAGCGAACGACTGTCTGAATGAACGAACGTTAGATTGTCAGTTAACATGCATGGAAAATCTGCAGTTCCTGTAAGTGGTAGATGGCTTATCTGCTTGCTGCTTAGTGCTGCCTTATTCTCCACATTTGTTCAGAAACAGTCTAATAATAACAGTTGAGTTTATCCAATTGTGCATAGTTTACGCATAACTAATGATGTCAGATACTCAATGTGCGCCATTATGGTATTGCCGGTTGGAGTGTGAGGCTTGCTTTGATACCATAATAGCAGTGACCTGTGTGCTTTACTGCATGGACTCGTGCAGTAGGTATTAGGCTGTTTCCGAGCAAAAGCNACCATAATAGCAGTGACCTGTGTGCTTTACTGCATGGACTCGTGCAGTAGGTATTAGGCTGTTTCCGAGCAAAAGTGGAGAATAATGCAGTACTTCGCAGCAAGCAGATAAGATATCTATCACTTACAGGAACTGCAGGCTTTGCATGCAAGTTAACTGACAATCGAAAAGTCGTTCATTCAGACAGTCATTCGTTTTACATTGCAACCATTAATCGTGTGTGTTGTTTCAGCGTTAGACATTGTCTGCATGAGGTGTTGCTTTCTGAATGGAATGCCGTTAACAAACAAAGAAGCATTTGACATGCTGATGACACTAGGGGAATATCGTCGGAAGTGCAGAGGTGCTGCCAGTTTGCATTCAGAGAGATACCCACAGNCATGCTGATGACACTAGGGGAATATCGTCGGAAGTGCAGAGGTGCTGCCAGTTTGCATTCAGAGAGATACCCACAGCGCGTCCATCACTCGTACTATGTCTTCCAGCGTCTTGCATGTCTCATGCGCACAACCGGGTTAGTGCAACCCGACACACAACAAACGTCGTCGCATTAGACGATCTGCGAGAGATGAGAGGGCTGTTGACGTACTTGCTGCCATGGTAGTTAATCTTCATAATTCTTCACGGAGGATTGTCCGCGACTCAGGATTGTATCAAAGTACAGTGTGGAGAATCCTAGCTGATAATCGTTTACATCCCTACAATGTACAGCTGCACCAAGAACTTGGGAATAATGACTTTCCTAAGTGAATTGATTTCTGCTACTAGTACCTGAGCAAGGACCCTGCTTTCCATTGCAGCATTTTGTGGACTGATGATGCCACATTCAAGAGTAATGGTGACGTTAACATACATAATGCCAATTACAGGTCTGCAGGCAAACCCACATTGGCTCCGTCAAGTGGATAGCCAGCATGCATGGAGCCTTAATACTAGATGTCGTCTTCTCGGACATCGTGTCATATGACCGTATTTTTTTGAAGGGCAAATGAATGGTGCAGTGTATGCAGACTTCCTAGAGAATAGTTTGTATCAACTGATCGAAGATGTTCCTCTCGCTCTGCGATTAACACTATGATTTCAACAGGATGGATGTCCTGCTCACTTTTCACGCAGAGCTCGGCTAGTTGCCGACATATTATTACCCAGACGGTGGATCGGAAGAATGGGTCCTTTAGCTTGGCCACCACGTTCTCCACACTTGTCCCCGAATGACTTCTTTTTGTGGGGGATAGTTAAAAACATCGACTACTGCGTGCGCCCTACGAGGGAAGACATGAAAGACAGAATTGGAGCAGCATGTGGATCTCTCAGCTGTACTGAGGTCCACCGAGCAATCGCGAACGTAAGAAGAGCAGAGTCGTGTCTGATACAGGGTGGTCGACATTTCGAACACTTATGAACAGTGATTTGTGCGAATGAGTGTTCCCAGTTGCTATTTCACTATAGTTCTCTCACACCATACAGGTATTTACAATACACACGACGGTANCTATTTCACTATAGTTCTCTCACACCATACAGGTATTTACAATACACACGACGGTATTTTGATTGTACACGTAAACTAGGCATGCACACCAGAAAAACAACATGTTTCGTTGATTACATTTGATTGTAGTACGAATAAAAATAGTTTTCGTTCAGTTTCATTGTGCGTGAACCATGCATATCAGAAAACAACTGTCTTAGTAAATATTGTTTTCTTTTAGACGATCTATCCAACGATACCATATACGACCCCTGTTCCTATTTGTAATTTCACAGCTCACCCCCCCCCCTCCNATTTTGATTGTACACGTAAACTAGGCATGCACAGCAGAAAAACAACATGTTTCGTTGATTACATTTGATTGTAGTTCGAATAAAAATAGTTTTCGTTCAGTTTCATTGTGCGTGAACCATGCATATCAGAAAACAACTGTCTTAGTAAATATTGTTTTCTTTTAGACGATCTATCCAACGATTCCATATACGACCCCTGTTCCTATTTGTAATTTCACAGCTCACTCCCCCCCCCCTCCCCGTACCACTACCTTCGCTATGTTCGGGGGAATGGAATTACTACCAATCGATGATTCATATAGAGTACGGTTATTATTATTTTTTTTTGCGAACCCCCAGTGTCGTGTTGTTGCCGATAAAAAGGAGTGCGACGGATGTTATGAATCTTTCTGTATATGATTTCACTCTNAGTGTCGTGTTGTTGCCGATAAAAAGGAGTGCGACGGATGTTATGAATCTTTCTGTATATGATTTCACTCTTTTATCGTCCAGTCATGGAAAAAGTTTACTATTTAAGTTTGGTGCCAATTGTACTGTTTTATGCGACACAGGTGATGTATCTTGAAGCTTTTTTTTTCGATGTGGTTTTAAATTACAAAAAACGGTACGTATGAAATTAAAATGGTAGCTGACCCCAGTTAAACGAGCTACTTCTTAAATTTGCTTTGGCATATCGAACTCTGCAACAAGTACAGTAATTAAGTTTTACGTAAATGAGCAAATGTCGTGCAACATTATATTAAAAACTTAGCTTGTAAAAGGCATGAAAAATTACTTTGTACACGTCATGTACGCCAGTTCGGAGACAAAGTGTATTAACTTTCTTTAATTAAGATGTATTTAGTGAGGCACGCTCTTCTGCCGCTACTCCATTTAATTAGTTCAGAGAAAGTGTGTGTGATAGANTGAGCAAATGTCGTGCAACATTATATTAAAAACTTAGCTTGTAAAAGGCATGAAAAATTACTTTGTACACGTCATGCATGCCAGTTCGGAGACAAAGTGTATTAACTTTCTTTAATTAAGATGTATTTAGTGAGGCACGCTCTTCTGCCGCTACTCCATTTAATTAGTTCAGAGAAAGTGTGTGTGATAGAGAGAGAGGGAGTAAGGGGAAGGTAGAACTATATTGCCTGAGCGCCTACACAGAAGGGCCGAACAAAGGGGTCGTTAATTATTCAGGTAGGAAGGCTCGCTACTAATGTAATTACCTGTCTCCCCTCGCTTCATTGCCGAATATTACATAAGCAGTTTATTACTAATTCCGTGATACAGTGCTTATCAAAATGTATTTGAAGTAATATTTGTCTGTGTTAATGCAGTTCACGAGTAGAGGTGTTTGAGTGATTTTCGAACACATAGTGCCTGGAGTGTGGGCCCGTTGGTATAGGCTATTCACGGTAAAGTGAGCACTTTTTGAAATAATAAAATGTATTTAATTGTAGCCTTCGACGTAAATTTTCGAGTTCTGTGAAATATACACACTTTATTTATTACTTACATTGCAATATTTATTTAAAAAAGTAGAGGGGAGGATAACGATTCGCTGATGGCATAAAAGTAACCAAGGCCTCAGAAGTGCTCACTTTAAACGTGAACACGAACAGCCTATATCAACAAGCATGCTGCTAGGTAGCCGCCCTCGCGTCTAACTCGTATTACGAGTGAGTGAAGAGATGTGGGCGACTCTTAAAAACGAGGTCTTGAGAACCGATGAGGGTGAGGTGAGGATGGAGCAGTGCCATAATGAAGGGGTGGGGGAAACGGGAGATCTCCGAGAAAACACGCTGACCAGTGACACGATTCCGACATGCGAAAATCCGGGAGCAACCCCGCCGAGAATCTATCCCGGTTCGGCTAGGTGGAGGGTGAGTAGTCTAACCATTACACCACCGCGGCCCCTCTAACGCGTATTATAAGTTCTGGAAATATAAATCAGGGTTGCTACATGTCTTGAAACCCTCAAAAGCCTGGATAAGTCAGGGAATTTGAAAATGGCCGAGGAAAAACTGGATAAGTCAGGGAAACCGATAACTGTTCCTGGTAATTTAAACTTGCAGCATTATTTAAGGTAATAGATTGTTAGTACACGTATAACGTTCTCATTAGCAACTTAATAAATTTGTTTAATGCTATTGGTACACGTGATAAAAAAAAATTGTGCTTTGAAAGAAATTGCTTTTAAGTAATTGCACTCCTCTTGCTGTAGACTATTTTCAGGAACAGTAAGTTCTGCATGTTTCATTACGCATTCTGTAAAGAAAGAAGGAGAGGAGGAAGCAAAAAAAAAAAAAACCGAAAAGTTTAATAAATATTTTTTTTTATTATTGAATTAGACTGAGCAGGCCAGTTCTGTTTTTAATAAATAGGAGACGTCAGCTGACGATAGGGTTATGTACAAGGACATCTTCACGGCATCTGTATTAACACATCGCAACGTTTTACACAGCAGATACTCCGTTGCATTGGCCCTTAATGTTGACTTCGAGAAATAAACTGCACCGTCGTCTTGAATTAAGGGGGGAAACTGGATATCATCTTAGATTTCTATATTTTTTCAAGGACTTGGACACTAATAATATTATGATTAAATAAAATCTGGGCAGGAAGACGGACGTGATACATGTGTCCAGGTCGGTGAACGCCATTGTGCATGTGATTTTTCGTCACGTTTATGCGAGTACGTTACTATTGTTATCGGAATATTTTATTGGTAGTTGGTGATTTCTGTATTTACTTTCATTAAGCATAGTTGGCTGCAAGGGAGCCTTTTTAGTGCGTTTTCTTGCGTGAAATGTAATATTATCGACACGTGTATGGTTTGGTCCGCCATCTTATTTACCAAGTTTAATCACTCTCGTTTATTTTCGTTCCACAGTTTATTTGTTTCGGGAAATCGGCCAAGTGTCGTATTTACTGAATTATTCTGCAAATTATTTCGTATCAGTGGCAGACAAACGTGTCGAAGGATTGCCATAGAAAAACAAGTGATCAGGAGTTGCTAAAAGGAATGACCAGCAGTAAGCCAGCGTGTGTGGTAAATAATGTACTTCGAAACAGTTATTAGAACGTTTGAAATGTACGTGTCTTAGAAAACCACAATTTCAACTCTGTTTTGTAGTGCGAAAATAACACGTTTATTATTTTGGAAACTCCCACTTTGCCGAAATATTTACGTACTTAACAAATGTCTTTATTATGTAAATTGGTACTAACAACACGCTTATCGCATTTTCTTCTTTCGGCGAAGTTAAAACTTTCCAGGTTATAATAATTTGAATGTTACTTTTCCGTACGAGCAAAATTTCCCACTGGTCCATTGAAACAACATGTAATTCAAAATGATACCGTCTCAAAAAAAGCTCTGCAAAATAATGCTACTCATGAAAGACGTTAAACTAAAGTCTCTTCCAACTCCATCAACCAGCAATAAAACAAACCGAGTTCCAGCAGTATAACTTGTCCATAGCAAAAATACAATAAGCTGGAGTGGTAATTACATTGATAGTAGAATTTGCTTACACACATTGTTTATACAAAACAGCTTTGGCGGAAGGATACATTGTGGCCGCGCTACTTTTCTGGAACTGTTAAAATTTAGTGAATTTATATGAAATGGTGTGTACAGTGTCTCTAATAAGTATACGTCGCATTGTAATTACAAAATTGAAAAGTGATTATTAAAAATGGAATTTAGGTATATACATGGCGGTGCGAATTTGTAATAAGTATAAATCACAATATTTAAAAAAACAAACAAAACAATTCACATTTTACTGAGGTAATTAACGATACAACCCAAAACAACCTAACAGTACTCAATGTGACCCCAGAGATTCGTCTGTGCCGCCTTGTTATTTCAACACAGCTTTTAACGTTGCAGTACTTTGTATTGCCGCCTTCTCTTTTAATGACCTCTGCCAATCTTTTTGTCATCGACTTACACTTTCGGTCGTTTCTCTTGAAATTTTTCGCCACCCTTCCAACAAACCTGCCTTTATTTTATGCCTGCCATTTTGTAGTAGCCTTCCAGCGTGGTTAAAAAAAGCCTTTTCCTTTTCACACTGTTATATCTCATAATATACTGTTCGGAAACATGCGAAACTGTTATAGGGTCTTGCACGGAGTAGGGGTGATGGGGCACTAGGCGCGTATGTCAGCCTCGCCCTTATCGCTAGCTGGCTTCCGAGCCCAGGGCGCGCTAAAAGGCTGCAAGTAGGCGGCGCCCAAGTGCCGGAAGGACAGCTGGGCGTGTCCTCTGCAGGAAGTGTCGCCGACTCCACGCCACGTGCCTGCCAACTTGACACGTGGCGCCACGCTCGTCCTCGTGCGCATGCGCGTAGCTCTCCCAATGGACCACTTACCTATACTGAGGTTACGTCTACTCAGGTTAGCAACAAAACGAGTTTTCTTATAGGAGAGTTTGGCATAGGGAAAATTTTCGCCGCTAGGTGCGCAGTGTTCCAAAAGGTAACCTTTTAAGCCACGTAAATAATACAAAAGCAAGATTTTACTTAATTACGAAATAATTTTATTTTTGATTTATGGTTATTTCGATTGTTTGTTTCTTAACATAGAAAATAGAGAAAATCCAGTACACATGCTACACTAGGGCTTACTTAGTGGCGAAAAATTTTAGTAGCAAAACTAAAAGCATTGAGCTTCCCAACCTGAGTAGAATAAACCTCACGTAAACATAACATCAATAACGGTGTTTGAAAATACTTGTTATGTTTCGATGGGGTTAGACATATTTCGAAAGATATTGGAGTGGAGACATTTTTGACAGCTGATAAGGGTGAAGTGAGATGAGTATGGGGCAACATCGGAATGCAAGGACGGGGTAAACGGGAGATCCCCGAGAAAACCCGCCGTCCAGTGGCATCGTCCGGCCCGAATACACGTGCGAAAATCCGGGAGCTCTACCGCCGGGACTCGAACCCGGTTCACGTTGGCGAGTGGCGATCGCCCTAGCCGCTGCGCAACCGTGGCCCCTTACCCGGTATTGTATAGTTTATATTCGACGTGGGTAGCGAGGGAGGCCGGCGATCGGATACGTGATGCTGGAACCACAATAGCGCGACAGACGCGATGCGAATAAAATCATTTTCCAGCCAATCAGCAACGAGACTTTGTGACATCAACGCGACAAAAATCGCGGATGCGACAAGATTTGCAAATAGAACATATTTCTAATTGAGTAACGTCGCGGGTTTGACAGAACCATATTGGTGTCGCATGTCTTTCCTGCGCGAATGTTCGTAATGATAAGCAAAGCAACGTCGTATTTTTTTTTNGAACCATATTGGTGTCGCATGTCTTTCCTGCGCGAATGTTCGTAATGATAAGCAAAGCAACGTCGTATTTTTTTTTTCTGCCTGCGTGTAACTACGACCATATTTTCACTTGTCGATTATCAGTGGGCGTAGCAAGTAATTATANTTTTTTTTTCTGCCTGCGTGTAACTACGACCATATTTTCACTTGTCGATTATCAGTGGGCGTAGCAAGTAATTATAGAATAAACAGGAAAAATTAGATAACTATGTAAAACTAAATGGCTGTCTTACAAGTGCATATAGTCTATTCGCGGTTTCTTTACACTTTTTTAATTGAACCGTCGTAAAATCACCCATGTATGACGTGTTTGGTTGTTTATTAAATATACCGTATATCATACGCGCTTGATACTTCCGTCAACATAAAATTGTCTTATTTTTTGTTAAATTAAACTTTTATGTATACATTTTATTTATAAATTATACTATTTCATTTATATTGAATATGAATAAAAACAGAGATAAAATAGGTGTGTTGGTAATGCCTGGTAAGAAATAGTTCTTATGCAAAATATTGNGAATATGAATAAAAACAGAGATAAAATAGGTGTGTTGGTAATGCCTGGTAAGAAATAGTTCTTATGCAAAATATTGCTACACTGAGTGCGCACGAATGCAGTGCGCTGTCCCTTTGGTGTAATTTCATAGACTATGTTAAGCTTGGTTAGCATGAGGCGGAGGAATATCCTGGAAGTAGAACTTAAAAAGTGCTTCAGTAAAGTGTGAAGTAACCGTGAATGGAGTATAAGCTGTGGGGCACTTGTGTACGGTGTCTGNTTAAAAAGTGCTTCAGTAAAGTGTGAAGTAACCGTGAATGGAGTATAAGCTGTGGGGCACTTGTGTACGGTGTCTGTGGCATTGTACGGCGTGTGTGGCAATGTACGGTGTGTGTGGCAGTTTACTGTGTGTGTAGCACTGTATGGTGTATGTAGCAGTATACGGTGTATGCAGCAGTCACCTCGGATGGCCATTTGGCTAAGTGGGGTATAAAGTAGTTTAAAATTTTCTTCTCGTATGTAGCAGTGTACGGCGTATGTCTGTAGCAGTGTACGGCGTCTGTGGCAGTGTAGCTCCAGTGTCTGTAGCAGTGTTGGTGTGGGAGCGTGGCCGGCGTGACGTCAGTTTCGCCACAGCCTCAGAGGGGAACCAGTCCAGGGCGAGGCGTGCCTACTAAGCCCCCCCACGTGGGCGGACCTTGTCTCTCCTTGCATGCTTGTCTCCTCCTCTTCTCTCCTCTTCATCACAGCAGTCGCGAAAATGAACTACCTTGCACGCCATCCAGCAAGCCATTCTGGTCCCGTGACTATTACTCAACAGAATAACTTATTAATACATTCAGGCCCGGTCTACACAATTGTGTATATTACGCTTGGGTAGGTAATTTTTGGTCTTCGCTGCACACTGCGAAACTCAATGACCAATTATCTCACCTGTGAGTAAATGATTCGCAAACCGTCTTACTGATATAGGTTATAATTTGTTCATATAGGCCTAANAATTATCTCACCTGTGAGTAAATGATTCGCAAACCGTCTTACTGATATAGGTTATAATTTGTTCATATAGGCCTAACTGTAGCCGAGCATATAGCCTACAGCCTATTGGCCGTGACAACGAAACAAGTGTTGTGTCGACACGTAAGTACAGCACTAATTATAAAATTTTTTGTATGCAACATCTGAAACCGTAAATTAAAGTGGGTCTGAAAGGGTTTTTATTTTGCAGTTTGTTAGTATCGCGCAGTAATTTTTTTTATTTTCAACTCTTACCACATTTGGAATATTCGGAACATGATGAGCGTGTGGAGATATCTGGGCGGCTCTTAACGTCGAGGTCTTGAGAGCCGAAGCGTGATCAGTATGGGGTAGCGCCGGAAGGGGAGGGTGGAGAAACGGGAGATCCCCGAGAAAACCCGCCGACCAGCGGCATCATCCGGCACGATTCCCACATGCGAACCCGGTTCGCCTAGGTGGGAGGAAAGTAATCTAACCACTACACCACCGTGGCACCAAGAACATTGGTGTTCCTAGATTGATTCTTACAGTAGTCGGATGAACTATTGTTCAGGACATACGCATCTGCGAAGCTTTGTCATCACTGGAAAACCCAGAGGGTGGTATAAACTCGTTAAAAACTAAAACTAGCTGTTGTGTTATTTACACGTCTCTTAACAGCTGACCTCGGCGTACATCTTAATGCTTTCTGCGACGCACAACAAACCTCTGCATTGATATTTTTTTCTGAAATAATAGTTTATTCAATAGACGCATGTGTATCCAGTCAGGACGCCTCACTGAAGGTATAGGGTTCGATTCTTGGCCGGGTAGGGGATTTCCCGGCTGTGAATCACGTTCAGGACTGAGGGGTGTAGTTTGTCTCTGCGGGATCATTCCGTCGATACATGCTGATCTTGAGATCGTCCAAGAGTAGAAATTTATTTTCTAATTTTGTATCATATTCTTTGTTTTTTCGTTGTGATACGAATTTACAGTCTGAAAAAGAATGTATCAGTGGCAGAAAATTACACTTCAAGAACGAGCTATAAGTATATATTAATTGTTGCGTATAAATATAAAAATTGATCAAAATCTTTGTCATACTACAAATCAAAAGAATTCTTCGTGTAATTAGAATGCAACAAAGTATAGTTTTTTGAAGGAAAAAAAATTGATGCGGTTCGCCTGTTTTTCAGTTATAGCTATTTCGACTTTAAAAAGTTATAAGTTAGCCACCACAGGTGAACCTAATGTCTTATTTCAAAGAAACTGCAACATGCCACTTCTATGATTACAGAAAACACTTTACCTCAAACCACAATTCGTGTTGAAATCTTAATTAGTATTACAAATTCCAAAAAAAGTTGGATTAAGTTGAAATCCGTACGTTTACACCCTGAAATGATTTGGTATCGTGCCAAGAAACCATAAAATAGCCAGAAAATGTAGAAAAAAATTATAGGCGGTTGAATAGGTTTAAATCGTCAAATCACAGTTTTTTTTTGTAATTAACTTCGCAAGGTATGTACGTACAATACGCGAAAGGAGGACAATTGCAGTTAGAAGAAAAGAAGTAAATGTAGATGGGTGTTGGTGGGGTGTATCTGAAGAAGGTTGAGCGAGGACACGCTAGCATCAGCTCGCCGTCACGTGGACTCACAGACGCTTCTCGCTGATTGGTTGTAGAGACGGCGTGGTCAGACGCGGAAGGACGCCTGCTGACTCGGGGTGAACTGTATGTTCGACTCGTCGCGCTGNTAATTTTGTATCATATTCTTTGTTTTTTCGTTGTGATACGAATTTACAGTCTGAAAAAGAATGTATCAGTGGCAGAAAATTACACTTCAAGAACGAGCTATAAGTATATATTAATTGTTGCATATAAATATAAAAATTTATCAAAATCTTTGTCATACTACAAATCAAAAGAATTCTTCGTGTAATTAGAATGCAACAAAGTATAGTTTTTTGAAGGAAAAAAAATTGATGCGGTTCGCCTGTTTTTCAGTTATAGCTATTTCGACTTAAAAAAGTTATAAGTTAGCCACCACAGGTGAACCTAATGTCTTATTTCAAAGAAACTGCAACATGCCACTTCTATGATTACAGAAAACACTTTACCTCAAACCACAATTCGTGTTGAAATCTTAATTAGTATTACAAATTCCAAAAAAGTTGGATTAAGTTGAAATTCTTACGTTTACACCCTGAAATGATTTGGTATCGTGCCAAGAAACCATAAAATAGCCAGAAAATGTAGAAAAAAATTATAGGCGGTTGAATAGGTTTAAATCGTCAAATCACAGTTTTTTTTTGTAATTTACTTCGCAAGGTATGTACGTACAATACGCGAAAGNATATATGAAGAAGGTTGAGCGAGGACACGCTAGCATCAGCTCGCCGTCACGTGGACTCACAGACTTTTCTCGCTGATTGGCTGTAGAGACGGCGTGGTCAGACGCGGAAGGACGCCTGCTGACTCGGGGTGAACTGTATGTTCGACTCGTCGCGCTGNTGTAGAGACGGCGTGGTCAGACGCGGAAGGACGCCTGCTGACTCGGGGTGAACTGTATGTTCGACTCGTCGCGCTGAGTTTAGCTGTGTGGCAATGCTGTCGTCTGCATGACGCTCAACTCACTCGTGTTACCCCGAGCTGCACGCCCCTCTCCTCGGAAACAACACTCGCTGTCCTCCGCCCTCTTCAATTTTACATTTATTTGCCACAATGTATATTCTCAATTACAGCTCTATGTACGAGGGCGAGTCAAATGAAAACCTTAGATATTTTTTATCGTGCAATTTACTGAACAGAGAAGATTTAAAATTATGTTACTTTTCTACACAGATACCCTGTTGTGCAATATTAGTGTTAAGTGCTTACTCAGTGAACCAGTACCTGGAGAAAAACCATCTTGTGGCGTCGTGTGTGGCCTCCAATACGCCTCCAGCCGTATGCTTTCGTCGGATTTGAAACCGGCATCAGCATACCGCTCTTTCATTCTGTCATCAACATGCCTCTACAACATCTCTGAAAGTTTAGGAGCCACACACAAAATCTAGGAACCAGTAATTAAATAAACAAAAATATATGTTTACGTTTGCGAGGACCTCTATTTTTAGGTTTTAAATTAACATGAAATTTATATGGCAATTATTATTACATTGTTTAAAACTTAAAACAGCTTATAGGTCATTTTNTTTTAAATTAACATGAAATTTATATGGCAATTATTATTACATTGTTTAAAACTTAAAACAGCTTATAGGTCATTTTTATCTCCATTCTTCAGCACTTTGGTCAGGAGGTCATACAAATTCACGTATTTTCCAAGTACTTTGAACTCGTACCATTTATCGAGAATACTGGCTTTTATCTATTTCACACCACGCTTCAACTATCCCGACAGCCATGAAATCGCATATTTACCTAGCACCAAGTCAGGAAAAGTAACACGCGCTCCTTATTCTCTCCTTCTTATTTCATGACATGTATCGCACCTTGTGCCGCTCATGTCGAGCTCGACTGTTCACGTTGCACTGTTGCCGAATTGTAAACATGTGACGTCATGTTTTCAACTCTCGAGTGCCCACAGCGCAGACGAAAAATACGGATACAAGTTCTAATACCATCGCTGTCATTTTAGTACAACAATTAAATAGATTTTGTAACGAAATTTGCTAACGTTTTCAAAACCTGTACCATGCTATGGAATTAAACAAAACAAAACTATAAAATATGTATCTTGCAGAAGTTAGTCGCCAGCATGGAAAAGTTAGGCGCCATGGTGACCTGGCGCCCGGGATTTGTAGAACCCTGGTTATGGAGTTCGTTGGGTTTAATTCCTTCACTTTCAATGAGAGATAGAGATATAGAGAGATGGGTGAATATANGATAGATAGATAGATGGATGGATGGATGGATGGATGGATGGATGGATGGATGGATGGATGGATGGATGGATGGATGGATGNATATAGATAGATAGATAGATAGATAGATAGATAGATAGGTAGATAGATAGATAGATAGATAGATAGGTAGATAGATAGATAGATAGATAGATAGATAGATAGATAGATAGATAGATAGATGGATCCTCTGTGGTGCATATTGACAGTGAAGGCGCCATTTTGACACTACAGCCGCCGCCGCCTTATATAGCGCGCCTGCCAGCTTCGCTCTGCCGCCTGTCGGTTATGCGCAATTTATGCCCCATTCTCTTGCCATCTTGTATAGGACGTTCCAAGAATGTGCCGACTTTTTATCGCAATTGTAAGGTTTTCATTTGACTCACCGTCGGATAAAATGAAGTCGCCTCCCGACTGATTCATTCACTTCACTTATCAACACACAGCCCAAACCGCTGGACGCAAATTCACGTAAGAATTTTTTAAATTNCCTCTGTGGTGCATATTGACAGTGAAGGCGCCATTTTGACACTACAGCCGCCGCCGCCGCCTTATATAGCGCGCCTGCCAGCTTCGCTCTGCCGCCTGTCGGTTATGCGCAATTTATGCCCCTTTCTCTTGCCATCTTGTATAGGACGTTCCAAGAATGTGCCGACTTTTTATCGCAATTGTAAGGTTTTCATTTGACTCACCGTCGGATAAAATGAAGTCGCCTCCCGACTGATTCATTCACTTCACTTATCAACACACAGCCCAAACCGCTGGACGCAAATTCACGTAAGAATTTTTTAAATTTAATTTATAAGAGGGCGAAAAGGGGTAAAGCGTGTTTTAGAGGACTCATCAACCCGAGGAGATATCGTTGTGCTGTTTAATTTGAAAGGCTATATATAATAAATGCCTATACATTTCAGGATGTTTTTTTTTTTAGTTCATTCCCTCAGAAGGTGAAAAGGTGTACACACCAGATAGAAAGAGAAAGCAACTAAATATTTCTTAATATTGCATGTTCACATTTTATAAATACCTTCAAATATAGTCGTCTAGTTTCATTCACGCGTTACGTGGCAATTGTGAAACGGCGAGAATCTATTTATAACTTTAACATAATGCTGCATTAATTANCTTCAGGATGTTTTTTTTTTAGTTCATTCCTCAGAAGGTGAAAAGGTGTACACACCAGATAGAAAGCAACTAAATATTTCTTAATATTGCATGTTCACATTTTATAAATACCTTCAAATATAGTCGTCTAATTTCATTCACGCGTTACGTGGCAATTGTGAAACGGCGAGAATCTATTTATAACTTTAACATAATGCTGCATTAATTNTTTCATTCACGCGTTACGTGGCAATTGTGAAACGGCGAGAATCTATTTATAACTTTAACATAATGCTGCATTAATTACGTCATAATTACTTGAAAAAGTTAAGAATATATGTTTGTTATACAGCGTATTGTATATTGTCAGAGAAGTTAGTTGTAGTTTCAAAATAAGTGTGTCTAAACAACTGAAATATAAATAAGAAAATATAAACTAGTAATTCAACATGGCGTGTCAGATGGAGCCTTAAGGACTGTATAAAGTTCTCGCTCTACTTGGATTTCCGAAATATAAAATCAACCATTGAATTTGAATCAATAAGAGAGTATTTCTAATCACAATTAAAAAGTATTTATGTTCTGGATGTTTCAGAAAGCACACTTAATTAATTAAGTTATCAAGACCACTATAATAATTTCTTCGGTTGTAAGTATTGGAATGATAGTAAAAATTTATACAAATTTTTTTCAATAATCGATTTTATGCTCATCCGTTTCAGCCACGAAAGTTATTATTTCTAAAACTGAAAAGAATGTAAGTTATGTAACGTTATTCGCTAAAAATATATGTGAACATTATTACTCTGTTTTATTACATATAATCAGAGTATGATTTTCGCTTGATGGATATTTGTTTGCAAAGTGTTTTTTTTTCTGCAGCGTTCAGAATGGGAATACAGTACGCTTAAATTTTAATTTCAGAAATAAACTACTATTGTTTTTTTAATACTTAAATAAATTCCAGGAAAATATTTTTTTNGCTTAAATTTTAATTTCAGAAATAAACTACTATTGTTTTTTTAATACTTAAATAAATTCCAGGAAAATATTTTTTAATGTTACAAATTACATGCATTCTGGCGAGTTCCGCATGTTATACAGGCGGGTGCTGTGCTGCTTTGGAATGTATAGTGCGGAGACCTGTGAACTGGAAGGATAGGGTTTTACATGATATAGGTTGTGGCATACGTACCTTTTTCAGTTTCTACTAAAGTTAGTATATTTTAAGGGTTGCTGTGTGTTACAGATGCCTGTTGCTACGTTTTAATGCATGAAAGAATAGGCCTTAGTGGCGTGGATAACATAACTGCCTCAGAAACCATAGTTGTTTGGTTCCAGTGGCGAAGAAAGCTTCGTGCAGACTCGGCATTGTTCGTCCCCGAAACCCGAAGCTGTAGGAAATACTGAGACTTTCCGTATTTTGTATTTACGGACCTAACTCCGTGTTTCGTCATTACACCACTCTTAGAAATTCCTGTATATTTACGGAAATTGCTACGGAGATCCCCGCAATGACGAATAACGGAAATGAGCTTCGAAAATAAAAAATACGGAAGCTCTGCGTATTCTTGCGGCTTCGTTTGAGACATGAACAATGCCGATGATACCTGAAGCTTATAAAATCCCGTCTTTAGAATACTGCTTCGTGTAAAATAGTAGTAGGTGAGTGGCAAACCACTCATAAGGTGCCAATTCTTTGATTTTTTTTTCTTCAAATTCCGTTACAGGACATAACCTTTGTTATACACATTGAAATACGCATACAACGAAAATAAAAAAGTTTATTCGTAACCTCGTTTCATAAACCGCAAATAAAACAATTTTAGATTTAGACATTTACCATAGGAAATAGCCATTGGTGGTTTTATAACATTTAATGGATATCCAGGAAGTGGTACGAACTGATATCCACTACCAGATATCCAACGGATATCCTGAAGAGGTTCACTTCAGTACTTAGATAACTTTAAGATATTGTGGATATAATTGGGATATCCCGTGGATGGATATCCTGTTCTATGTTGGTGGTTCCAGTTATAGTGTGTTAATTTGTCGATTCGTGTTACAATACCACTACAGGACAAAATATTTAAACTTAGTTTAATTTCTCTGTTATACACAGTGAAATACATTACGAAAAAAAAACATTTTCTTATCCCTGTTTTTATAGGTNCCTTCAAATTCCGTTACAGGACATAACCTTTGTTATACACATTGAAATACGCATACAACGAAAATAAAAAAGTTTATTCGTAACCTCGTTTCATAAACCGCAAATAAAACAATTTTAGATTTAGACATTTACCATAGGAAATAGCCATTGGTGGTTTTATAACATCTAATGGATATCCAGGAAGTGGTACGAACTGATATCCACTACCAGATATCCAACGGATATCCTGAAGAGGTTCACTTCAGTACTTAGATAACTTTAAGATATTGTGGATATAATTGGGATATCCCGTGGATGGATATCCTGTGCTATGTTGGTGGTTCCAGTTATAATGTGTTAATTTGTCGATTCGTGTTACAATACCACTACAGGACAAAATATTTAAACTTAGTTTAATTTCTCTGTTATACACAGTGAAATACATTACGAAAAAAAAACATTTTCTTATCCCTGTTTTTATAGGTGAAATGAAATAAACTCGCAAGCTCTCAAATATGACTGAGAGGTATACATACATCATTCTTCATGTGTACCTTATTTACAATACTTCTTCATGTAGAAGCGTGGTAGGTGAATGGATAAGGTGTTGGACTGCTAATTTTTTTTCCTCGACTTCAAATCCCGCTACAGGACAAAATTTGTTAAACATTTTATAAAAAGCAGATTTAAAAAAAAACTTGCGAGTTTATGGACACGTTTAGTGAATTCACGGAGATTTATGTGGAATTTGCGGAGAGAACATTATTGAAAATAACGTAATAATCCGTAATTTCAGGAAGATACCTGGATAATTTGCAACCGGCACTTTCCGTAATTTTACGGACCTTTTTATTACAGTGTACGGATTGCGTTTCCGTAAATTGATTGTGCATGTCCGTAAATATACGGAACTTTTTAACCGTGTTATTATTGTTTGAAAGCTATATTGTGAAAGGTGGCCGCCGAGATACGCTTAAAATCATTACACGTGAAACCCTTTCGCGTGGCCGGTCCTGCACCAGGCAGCCGTGAAAAGTTGTGCTTTTTAAAAAACAGAATGGCGCTAGTACACGAGTGTGTAGAAGGCTGGGTATGATAAAGATGTCTATCGCCAACTGTCGCTGACATCCCAGGGTTTCGCAGCGCGGGAATGGAAGGATGGTCGGAGGTGTGGAGACAGTGACAGGACAGAGAAGAGGACGATGCCGCAGATAAAGATCAGGTATCATGATGCAGCATCCCAGCATTCTCGTCGACGCTTACACCTTTTACTCCTGCCGACAAAGGAGTCGCAAATCACTGACTTCTCAACTAAACTCCTTAGTTGAGCGTGGGGATTCAAATGCACCCACATTTGAATACCTCTCAAAATGGCCGTATTCTTAATTATATATACATTTTTTTTCCCCACGCATTTCTCAAGAATTTGAAATATAATTCATATTAAAAACTACACTAATGAATTCTTTTACTGTCATATATGTTACAAGCTTTGAGTTTGTGACTCAAATAATACTTGGTAAAAAAATAGGAGCCTTCACAAATGAAACTTCAATTGTTTGTTATAAAATTTCCTTATGTAATTGCCGTAAGACTTTTTCACTTCAAAACAGAATGACCAAAAAATTTAATGTAGCACGAATATGTATAATCATATTAATACACGCATTTGTTATTTGAGCAAAAAAAAAATGTTATTTTTGGTTTCTGGGAGGTGATATGTCACCCCCATCTCCTCCCATAAATACACCACTAAGTTTGAATATAAGTGTAATGTTAGCTAGGATACACACAATTTTATAAACTTTCGCCAGATTTTTATTTTCAAAATTGTGAACTTATTAAACTTTCAACTCAGTGAACATTCAGTATGACACATCTCTGGACCAGGAAACAGGTTTGAACCAAAATTTTTACAGTAATACATTGTAGGTAGGCAATATCTAACCGTGTCCTTCATCTCCAATATTGGGATATTGTATATTGTATGATCGAAAAAAAAAAATTACGCTTTTATGTAATTGCCAAGGTAATACTTTACTTATTCTCACCAAATTTGGTTTGTAGGTTTTTATATACGAGACGAAAATACACATGCGTAATTGTAGTAGATCAAGACACTTGGAAAACTTGGGCTTGCTGTAGGACAGTATGTCATACACATACCAAGAACTTTGAAAGAAGCCGAAACGAGGAGAACATTTTTTTATAATTGAAATGCCATATTAGATTATTGAATTAATTTTACTCGGATCTTTCAACCGAAGTTTAAGAAGGCAGCGCTGCTAGACTATTGGTTCTTAAAAAGGGTGCCCACAATTAAATGAGCACTTTTGAAATCAACCTTTGAAAGATGCCACTGCCCTTACCTGCATAAGTTCTAACGGGCACTCTAAGTGGCATGCGCCCAGTAAGGTTGGTAACGACAGAGGGAAAGTAGTCCCGTGTCTTAACGCTGATTTAAAAATTTTGGTTAACATATGCTAATACTCAAATTATTTATTTTGCTTTTGGTTTTTTAGTGCATATAAGTGTAACAATGAGCACACGTTTAAAATATTTACTGTTCTAATAATTTTACAGTTTCACTTCACCGACGCATAGATAAAGCGATGAGGCCCACGGCAATCTTAATTTTACCTATAGTGAACGAATACATAATGTACAGGCAAGCAGATCTTAAGCATGGCTTTCAAGAGTGCGCAGTTGACCGTGAACAGCCTGCAGTTGAGGAACTACTGAGGTGTTTGATGGTCAACTGTGTTGCACAGTGTGATCTAGTGTTGTATGGCTNGGCCGCCGAGATACGCTTAAAATCATTACACGTGAAACCCTTTCGCGTGGCCGGTCCTGCACCAGGCAGCCGTGAAAAGTTGTGCTTTTTAAAAAACAGAATGGCGCTAGTACACGAGTGTGTAGAAGGCTGGGTATGATAAAGATGTCTATCGCCAACTGTCGCTGACATCCCAGGGTTTCACAGCGCGGGAATGGAAGGATGGTCGGAGGTGTGGAGACAGTGACAGGACAGAGAAGAGGAAGATGCCGCAGATAAAGATCAGGTATCATGATGCAGCATCCCAGAATTCTCGTCGACGCTTACACCTTTTACTCCTGCCGACAAAGGAGTCGCAAATCACTGACTTCTCAACTAAACTCCTNGACGCTTACACCTTTTACTCCTGCCGACAAAGGAGTCGCAAATCACTGACTTCTCAACTAAACTCCTTAGTTGAGTTTGGGGATTCAAATGCACCCACATTCGAATACCTCTCAAAATGGCCGTATTCTTAATTATATATACATTTTTTTTCCCCACGCATTTCTCAAGAATTTGAAATATAATTCATATTAAAAACTACACTAATGAATTATTTTACTGTCATATATGTTACAAGCTTTGAGTTTGTGACTCAAATAATACTTGGTAAAAAAATAGGAGCCTTCACAAATGAAACTTCAATTGTTATAAAATTTCCTTATGTAATTGCCGTAAGACTTTTTCACTTCAAAACAGAATGACCAAAAAATTTAATGTAGCACGAATATGTATTATCATATTAATACACGCATTTGTTATTTAAGCAAAAAAAAAATGTTATTTTTGGTTTCTGGGAGGTGATATGTCACCCCCATCTCCTCCCATAAATACACCACTAAGTTTTAATATAAGTGTAATGTTATCTAGGATACATACAATTTTATAAACTTTTGCCAGATTTTTATTTTCAAAATTGTGAACTTATTAAACTTTCAACTTAGTGAACATCCAGTATGACACATCTCTGGACCAGGAAACAGGTTTGAACCAAAATTTTCACAGTAATACATTGTAGGTAGGCAATATCTAATCGTGTCCTTCATCTCCAATATTGGGATATTGTATGATCGAAAAAAAAAATTACGCTTTTATGTAATCGCCAAATCCCCAAAACTTATTCTCACCAAATTTGGTTTGTAAGTTTTTATATACGAGACGAAAATACACATGCGTAATTGTAGTAGATCACTTGGAAAACTTGGGCTTGCTGTAGGACAGTATGTCATACATATACCAAGAACTTTGAAAGAAGCCGAAACGGGGAGAACATTTTTTTATAATTGACATGCCATATTAGATAATTGTCTTAATTTTACTCGGATCTTTCAACCGAAGTTTAAGAAGGCAGCGCTGCTAGACTATTTGTTCTTAAAAAGGGTGCCCACAATTAAATGAGCACTTTTGAAATCAACCTTTGAAAGATGCCACTGCCCTTACCTGCATAAGTTCTAACGGGCACACTAAGTGGCATGCGCCCAGTAAGGTTGGTAACGACAGAGGGAAAGTAGTCCCGTGTCTTAACGCTGATTTCAAAATGTTAGGTTAACATATGCTAATACTCAAATTATTTCTTTTGCTTTTGGTTTTTTAGTGCATATAAGTGTAGCAATGAGCATACGTTAAAAATATTTACTGTTCTAATAATTTCACAGTTTCACTTCACCGACGCGTAGATAAAGCGATGAGGCCCACGGCAATGTTAATTTTACCTATAGTGGACGAATACATAATGTACAGGCAAGCAGATCTTAAGCATAGCTTTCAAGAGTCGCAGTTGACCGTGAGCAGCCTGCAGTTGAGGAACTACTGAGGTGTTTGATGGTCAACTGTGTTGCACAGTGTGATCTAGTGTTGTATGGCTCCAGGACTTGTAACATCAACTTGACAACACTGCTTGTAGCTTTTCTAGTTGTGTTCAACTTGATGTGTGTGGGCTTTGTGTAGCTGGCATGTCGCCCGGAAACATTCTGGCCTTGAAAGCACTGCCGTTTATAACGAGCGCGCATTGGGACACACTCCGAAAGCTTTTTAGTTTTATGGGCACGTTCAGGTGGCGAGGACGAGCTCAAGATATCTGTTCGTATTTCCCTGTAAGCGTTACGTTTTAATGGCTTCTTGTAATTCGAGTTCATGAGTAATGTCAGGTCCGTTCTAGTGAAAAGAACTTGTTGTGGATAAGGATGTTCGTGGCTGAGATGTTGGCCTTTCACTTGCAGCTTTCAGAATCCCCTTATCATTTTAAATTATGTTCTCGGCAAATAAAAAAAAAACATAATGTAACGTTAATTGGGGTTTCTATGGTTACAGGGGTGACCAGGGGCTAAGGCGGGGGAGAGCTGAAGTGGCTGCAGCTTCTCCCATTAAAAAAAGTCAAAATATAAATGAAAACAAATTTCGGAAAATTGATTGAAAATTATTTACATAGGCTTGAAATAAACAACTGTAATAAGTTTCCCGTGAGTGCGCACTTGAAATTAAAATAGTTTATATTTTACATTGGGAAAATGTGTTTTTATTTTTTTCTTATTATGCAAAGTGCTCATTTTAGAAATAGAGATTCAGCC
>NQII01001470.1:374128-387822 GCA_002778355.1 Clitarchus hookeri
AGCGGCGACTATGATCAGAACAAAAAAACTCGTGTAATTTGCTCTTATCTTAGATCTTAGAATAAGGTTGCAATTTACGTTTCAGCTAGTTGTTTCCATTGTATACAGTACGTTTCAACATATTTAATAATGTAAAATGTGAACTTAAACATAATTAATCTTAGTCACTCCTTGCGATTATAGCAAACCCAGTTGACTGTGGTATTTCACAGTAAAATAACTATTATCACTTTACCAACATATACGATTGCGTTGCGCANCAAACCCAGTTGACTGTGGTATTTCACAGTAAAATAACTATTATCACTTTACCAACATATACGATTGCGTTGCGCAGTTTACAATATGCTAAATTTACCCTTATTTACAGCAAGAAGAATCTTCGCTCAGAGGCAATATTCTACATTTATAAAAAAAATAGCTCATTCAAGAAACAGTGTTTTATTGTTTTGTGTTTTTCTTTCCAAATTTAATTTCCGATAGTTCGTTCAGAAACAGATAATAATTTATGTACGTGCCAATATAAGAATCCAATCGGAACTTTTGTACGAAAATAGAGATGGAAAATTGCTATACGTTGAATGGGAATACTTTTTCAGAAATGTCATGTAATTGCGAAACTCTTTAGTCTGTAAGGAATATCTAGCAGCGTGTACAAACCATGTCCTTACTGTTTTATACTAAATGTGTTGCTTTGAAGTTTATAAAACAATTCAGTTACTTCTGTTTTCACGCTAAACACGAAAGCTCTAACGAAGGGCGCCTTCCAAGTCCCGCATTGCGCATGATCAGTCTTCGCGTGAATACGAACACCCATTACAGTTTTACAGTAATTTAATTGCAGGTACTGGAAGTGTAATTGCTAGTTCTAACTATAAATGTGGGCCTAAGGCATTGTGGGAGGAAAAAACTTTGCATTAATTTGATGGGGTTTGCCTAAGGAGTTGCTGGCTGCTCTAAAAAGGTTGTGTTATTCTCGCGCGGATTCTAAATTTCTCAGTATCTTAATTTTGAAACTTTACCATTGGTAATCATTTTCTTTGACTCGCCTGATCAGGAACCCTGAAATATTGACAGACTAATTAAATCATCAAGGAAGTGATGTACGCCTTAATAAACCTGAAAATTACTAATATCTCCACAGTAAAAATTTTGTTCAGTTTACAAACAATTGTGTGGAAACTGGTTGCCGAAATTTTTCTTTTATAACTACAAGTAAAGTATTGTACATTTACAACACATTGTTTTGTAAAACATACACTGAGAGAAAGGTTTGTTTCAGCCAACAAAATGTTTATTTCAGCCAACAAAATGTTTGTATAGAGGCAATGAAATATTTGTATAGAGGCAATGAAATATTTTGTTGTTGAAACCACATTTTGGTTCCCTCAATTAGAGATTTGGTTGGTGCAACTTAAGATTTGTTCGGTTATGTGTATATTATGCAGTTTTAGTTAANAACTAAAGATTTGTTCGGTTATGTGTATATTATGCAGTTTTAGTTAATATAATAAAAAATTGGAATCCCGACAGAGATTCGAACGTAGATGGCTTGTGCCCGAGCAACTTGGGGTAACTTGACTGCTGATATAGTTGGAATGTTTTAAAATATATGCATTTCAATTACTGAACAACATGCGTAAATAATTATTTCAAGTTCTACAGCTTCACTTCCTTGTTTCCAGTTGAACTTGTTTTATTGGGGTGTTTCTACTTTTATTAAACATTAATAAATGTACTAACAAACACTTACTATCCTAATTGTCACAACAAAAACTCGCGAACGAAGGCAATCACGTGAGCGGCCAAACGAATACGTACAGTTGGTTCGACTAAATATTTGCTTGACAGAATAATCTCATTTGCCTTAACACAAGGGCTTTGTTTATTACAGCTTGTATTTTGTTAAATGTTTAATTAACTTTGTGTTTTTCAAGTTTTGTTTACTCATCAAAATATTTTAATTTGGGAAACAAACTATATTTTTGGCCTATGCAAACGAGTACGTTGTTGGGGCAACTAAATATATTTTTGGCCCTATACAAACAAGTATTTTGTTGGCATGAACTTTACAGTACTTACTTATTAAAATTCAATCTTAGGTTATGCATTCCACTGTAAGGTGGTGTAAAATTTGCTGTAATTTGCTTGTAGTGTTACCGAAATAATATTGGCAGCTAGATTCCAAATAGTTTTTCCCAAAAATACAAAAAAATATATTGTCTGCTACAAAGGAAGCTAGTATGTTTCAAATTTAGTACACTGTAACATTTTTTGCTGGTACCATAATCTAAGTCTGTGCTACGGGTGCAATGGTAGTAACAGCTGTCATTGTGGTCATCTTCACCTATATTGCACATCTTCACTTACGGCTATTGCTTACGCATGCAGTTGGCAGCTGCAAACCTTCAGCTATGCCTTGTGCTTGTCTCCTGTCGTCCTGCTTCTTGCTCTAAAACTTTTCAATATCATTTGGCGATGTCTGCTTAGGCACAGAATTTAACAAAGTTTTCACGTCCGAAGACTAAATTCCAATTTATATTTCCGTATTTGTGTGGTNCTTATTTCCGTATTTGTGTGGCCTATTTTTTTTTTTATGTGAAGATGGCTATAAATGCTATTTTCACATTCAATTTTAGGCATGAGAATTCCGGAAAAGGATATTTAAAGCAGTATGCGTCGGGCAGACCTTTATTTTTACACCATAAAATGACCGGGCGACCGTTGAAGATCTCAATAGGCGAATAGTTAATGGATATGGAGAGTTGTTTATGTGCGTGAAACTTCAAAATATAAAATCAACAGCTGAATTTCAACACTTGATAAATGTATATTTTTGTAGCTGGAATACCCTACTTGACACTGTGTGTTTGTCCGTGTCCTAACACCGGACTGGAACAAGCCACAGGTGTTTATAGTGATGGGAATCACTAGGCAGCCGGGGTAGCGAGCGATGGCAGCTTCCCACGAGATGTCAAGTCTTGACACACGCGCCTAGAGTTGACAGATGTGTGAACCATAGACTGCGTATGTACCCAACACTGACTCGCACATCGCCACTACAGCTGTCAAAGTGACATGGTTAACACTGATGGACGTGTTCGTTCATTCGAATTCTCAACAGACCTGCCATTTTACATTAATAAGATTCTTTGATTAACATTAACATAATCTAAATGAATTGAAATTAGGCGGGTTAAATGTAGCGTACTAACACCTCAAATCACGTAAACTGTGTTCTAACCTAAAACTCTATAAACTTTTTTAATAGAGTTGTTGGCAGAAAGACAGTGCGTGAGAACACTGAAATGGGTCTGCGCATCTCGCCCGCGCACTCTACCTTGTTTTCCTCCGCACCAGGTGCGAACCAGGGTACCTCGTCATCAAGGACGTACAGTTGATTAATACTGAAGTTATAACATTTGACTCGTTACGTTGCCTTTGCGTTAACTGGGTAATTTTTTTAAAATAAAATTGTACCTGTGTTCACACTGGAGTTAAGAAAGGTTCATCTCTGACAAGTTGTAACCCAATACTATCATATATACTTGAGTAAACACATATATATTTTGCAATTAAACTTAGATTCGAGCAGTTGTTAAATATTAAAGACATTTTACTCCACGTGCTGGTAATAATATCGCCTGATACAGTTTGACGTCCATTTGCACCCAAATAATTTCTTTAATTGCAGAATCTTTCTAACAGTTAAAAATTTTATTATTCAGTTACACACTAACGAAACTGTTAACTGTAATGTATGTTGTAAGCGTGCCGTAATAAACAATAAACTATCATTTCGGAAATTGGTGGGAACAGAAGTGAATATTGAAAACAAAATAAAAGAATTGTCCATTGAATCTGACACGCAAGAACGTAGAACCTTAGCGTTATGTTGAAGTTAGAACAACTTCTCGCTTGGAAATTAAATGTGTAGCGCTCTTAACTCAATGTGAATACGCCACTGCGCGTTCTATACCTGAATATACTGACAAGGCAAAGTTAATGGGAATCCCTCGTAAACAATATTAAACTCCTCAATATCATATCCGACCATTAGAAGCATTGTGATGGCGATGGGAAGTAGCACAAACAAGCTTTGAGTGAGTCGTGTGTACCCAGAAATATAAGCAAGGAATGTAGGGTTTTAATACAGTAATCTGTTTAGAAAACATACAGCATTGTCGCTATAGTTTAAAAGAGTGTTTAACAAAAGAATACATATCGTAAACAGAGGACTACTTATAGCGATGTTTGCTGACTTTGGCACTTCTCAACAACCACATTTATATGTAACCAATTGTATAAACGGGCAACAAAATATCGACTTTAGTTTATGCCCTGAAAAAAATTACATTGAAATATTCCATATATAGTTTTAAAACTCCCCCCTGCGTATTCGAGTTCGTGAGAGATAAAGGTATTAATAAATTAAAGAACTGAATTTGATTTTTAATTTATTCACACAACTATTATTTACAACATTAAACTAACTATCTGCACTATTACTTCTTATTCTCAGTGAGCGCAATATTTAGTGTCCAACTCAATTCTAATTAATGCCATTCTCTGTATGTTTAGGCTATATTCTTTGTAGTCACTTAATTCACTCATTATTAACACATGTTCAGTCTGTTGCAATCATTTGAAATATCCACTCGTGCATCCAGTTGAGTAGTCCCGCCTGACAGCCCCCCCCCCTTCATCAATGCATTTATGCTCGTTGTCCGCAGATTTCACACCTGCTGGTCACTCTCGTCTTCAGTCGCTTTTCTCGCCAAACTCTCAAATATCATAAACAGTCCGTTCGGAGGCCCGTCGCGCTTAAATAATCTCAGTTGCCAGATCTGGAAGGTTCCCCACACCCCGAGTCACGCTGAGAGAGGCTACAACAATAATCAGAACATTCCTTCTTAGATAACCTTAGAAATGCAATCCGCCGAAGGTCATGAGCGCGCGAGATACCGTAGGCTTATCGCCGCGGCACGCCTGTGTTCCTCGACTTACGGCGTGGCCTTGACACACTCCTTCGCTCGCACCGGACTTGTCAAGGGCAGCAATGCAAAACAGCGACCATGTAACAATATATATACACACACATATATACTCTATCTCCCTCCCTCCCCCCTCCCCCTCTCTCTCTCTCCATTCACGGTCACTTCCAACTTTTCTGAAGCCCTGCTAAAGTTCTTCTTCCAGGGTATTCCTCCGCTTCATATTTTGCATAAGAACTATTTTGGCATTACCAACAAATCTATTTGCTCTCTATCTATTTATATTAGCTATATACGAAATATTATAATTTATGGATAAAATATAAGTAAAAGTTAAACTTAACCAAAATAAGTTGTTTTTATGCTAACACAAGAATATGGCGCCTGCAATGCGCGACATAGTTAGGAAACAACCAAGCACGTCAAACACGGGGTGTTTTTTCAAAGGTTTGATTCAAAAAGTGCGAAGAAACCGCAAATAGACTATACACATATATGTGTATATAAGATGTATTTATTATAATATACACAGATGATTACAATCGTGTGCAGGACGTTGGCCCCGGCTTGGCTTGCCGGCGGGGAGGCGTGGTTCAGGTCAATCATGGCCAATTCACTGGAGGAGAGGTCAACTGACCGCGGCCTGCGCTGCGCATGCGTCACCACCGGCTTGCACGCCCCCTCTGCCGTGCTCCTGCACCAATGTTGTGTTGTGTTGTCGTCTGTACGAACCGTGAAGTGAATGTGGGTTAGAGCTCTCTCGCTGGCTGCGCACGACTAGCGCCCGTGTCCCAACATAGACATGCTTTTCTGTCTACACGACTAGCATAAACGACGTGGATAGGAATTTGAGGTCGGGACTCTGTTTAGTAAACAGGTGTTTTGAGATGTTTGTACTCTTTCTCTAACCAATTTGTAATGCAGTTTTATTAAATTCGAATTGGTGAAATACCTTATTCATATAAAAGTGCTAGTTTTTTTATTACAATTAAGATATAAACAAACACGTTCATTATTGTTGACTACGTGATTGTGACAGTTGTGTTAGTATGTGTTCTGTACGAATCACTCGGCCGCATGTGACGCCGTCATTCTGGCGACTACCGCTGCTCTACTGCTTGGCAAGTCAGTGTTGTCACATGACAGACTCATCTAGTTTACCATTAGCTTTACTATGCGGAATTACTCCACTTTGTTACCAAACCGCAATAGAAAGTGTATGCAGTAATCAAATGAATAATGACAAGAAGATGGGAAATGTTCGAGATAAAGAGTTATGTATTGAAAATATCGATCCTACTATTATGTCGTAAAAAAAAAAATATATATTTAAATAAGCGCACACATGTTAATTTAAATAAAAGTGCTAAGTTCAAAATTAACCTTTTTCTTCTTTTTTTTTTCTTGCCAGAGTTTTCTTATCGTTGCTGCAGCTTCATGGCATTGCACACATAACTGACGAAGCAGGTACAAGCGGGACACATGCAAAACTGAAGACATTTTTTTAAGTACCTGTTGTCGGTACTAAGAGTTAACAAAACACCGAAACCATACATGACAATAGACATACCGGCGGAATCGCGGGAGGTAGGAGAAAACCTGTTGCATTTCTTCTTGTTTTGTCGGTTGTAGGAATACGTGTACGTTGTGAAACAGACTACCCTCTTAAACTATCCATCCGTCTCGGCCGGGTAAGTGCGGGACCACACGTTGCGGTTTCACAGCATCTCCTAATTCCATTCCACACATTCTCCTCGGTTAAACCGTACGCACGTTCGTATTACTTGTTGAGATGAGCTTTGAGAGTGCTTATGGTATCAAAACTTTTTTTTGGTACAGTTCAGTAATTATATCAAAACTTGAAATAATCCTGCGCGCTTGAAGTTTATCGTCTGCTTAAAGAACCACTGATAAGGAAACTTCGAATGCATGCTTTCAATTGTAATCGCAGGGCGAGTGTAAGATTTCACACATTTTCAAATTACATACGGAATTACCAGAGAAAATTTCTAGAGTATTATTGGATGTGTGTTTATTCGTTTCATCAATTGTTACACACCGAATAAACTTATGGACGTGACAAATGTGGAAACGCATCGCACAGCAACTGCACTGTGTGGACTCTCCAACGCAAGTGCAGCCGACGGAGCATCTGAGTAGAGAGGCAACTCTGTCGTATATTGCGTCGAGCTCTTGAGCTACAGATTGTAGACACGTCACTCTAGGATTGCCGACATAACATTCGTCATAGCACACCAGTACGACTAAAAGCTATGAATCTAGGGATGGGCCACCCTGATGGCACAAACTCAAGAATATAGGGAACCCATCTTCGTCAAGGTATAGGTACTTCTGTTCATCCAGTTGGAATCTGGCATACATTATTTTGGGGGTTGACTTCCAATACTTTTTGCAATTAGGCGTTGAGGACTGCTCACTCCTCATTTTCCCATACTACGTTTTCAACGTAAACCAATTCGAACACCATCAATCTCGATAAACATTACAAAACAGCAGGCAAGGCACAAAGCACAGGAACAGGGCAGCAGACGATCGTATGAAGTCAGAAAACTGTCGTTATGTGATTTGCTTTATATTTCAATTCAAATTATTTTTCGAACCNCAGACGATCGTATGAAGTCAGAAAACTGTCGTTATGTGATTTGCTTTATATTTCAATTCAAATTATTTTTCGAACCTCGCAAATTAGAAGGGTATTTTCGTGTCTCCAAGTTTATAATTTTTAAACATGAATACATTTCCATTGTTTTTTCGGTGTTGGCAAGGCAACTGTGACCTGAGAAAATATTGGCTGGAAAGGACCTATAGTGTGTCACTCCCCCCTCATCCTGGTGCAGCTGTTGTCCTCGGAGTGACAGGAGCCGCGGTCAGACTTACTCACCTCCCACCAAGGCGAACCGGGTTCTATTCCTGGCAGCTCGCTTCCTGATTTTCGCATGTGGGAATCGCGCCAGACGATGCCGCTGGACGGCGGGTTTTCTGGGGTATCTCCGCTTCCTCTGCCCTTGCATTCTGGCGCCCCTCCATACTCACCTTGTTCATCTTCATCGGCTCTCAAGATCTCGATATTAAGAACCGCCCAAATCTCTTCACTCACTCACATTTATTTATAAGAACACGGCGTTAGTAAAACTCGTATTAAGTTATGTGCACAATTGTTTATTTTTTAACCACTGCTACATGCAGCCGCCTTGCGTCCTTTCCCGTGCCTGCCCTCTCGGGCGTGTGAAGCACGGTATTCCCAGGACATCACCAGTAGCTGGAGAAGCACGCACAGAATTACAAAAGGCAGCCATGTAACACTGACGCGTAATGCGATAAGGCTAACGGGACTGATGTTGCTCCCGAATTTTCTGGTAATTATTGTCCCCACCTTTTTTTTTTANGTAATGCGATAAGGCTAACGGGACTGATGTTGCTCCCGAATTTTCTGGTAATTATTGTCCCCACCTTTTTTTTTTAGCGTGACTCGCGGTGTGATAAATGTTTTGTGCCAGGTCAACTGGGCTATATAAGCCGCAGCGTGCNTTTTTTTTTTAGCGTGACTCGCGGTGTGATAAATGTTTTGTGCCAGGTCAACTGGGCTATATAAGCCGCAGCGTGCATCTTCTTGGTCGAGTGTCTGGAGTGTCGTACGGTAGGAGCGACGATCGAAGACAGGCACTAGCTAGTGCATCGGGAGAGTAGCGCGAGAGACTGGCCGACTGGAGTGTGGGGCAGTGGGACTTGTTGCGTCAGTAGCGGACATTTGGAATGGTGTTAATGCATGGCAGTGGACATTCCGGCTATGTATGTGTAACTAACAAGTGAGGATAAATGACTAGTTAGTATAAAGACTGTGATAAAAGCATTAATTAGGCCACAATTAATATNTAACTAACAAGTGAGGATAAATGACTAGTTAGTATAAAGACTGTGATAAAAGCATTAATTAGGCCACAATTAATATGACATAAAAATTGCCTTTATTGATATGCATTTTAATTGTTTATAGTAGTAATAGGCAGTTTTATGTTGTATATAATAACTTCGTGTATTTCTATAATATTGTAAATAAATCAAAAAATTAAATTTAGTTCTTTTATTTTTTGTCAAGACCTCTATCCCCCAATAACTCTGACACACCCTAAGATACTTTTAAAACTGCTTTCTTTTCTTGCGTGTTTTGTTAGTTTAGAAACTTTCTTTCCGACTTCTCTCATTTGCCGTTTTCGTTTACCCCCCCTTCCCCATTTATGCAATGTCAAATGTGTAAAATTGCACGCTTTTATTTTTATGTATCTAATTCAGACCATAATAGGCCCTAAATGGAAGGATTCAGATAATCCACGCCTGCCTAGTAAAGAACGTTNTAAGGATTCAGATAATCCACGCCTGCCTGGTAAAGAACGTTCAACACAGCGAGGTCACGTCGGGCCGCAATGAATCCTTGCGACGCCGAGGGTAATGACGTAAACAGGCTTCGTGTGTGTTCCGTTTCCTCTGAGTTTTAAGCGGCCACTACAAGGTTTTATACAGCAATCTGTTCAGAAAAAATACCATTGTCGCTATAGTTAAAACACAGTTTTACAGAAGAATAAATATCGGGAAAAGAAGACTGCTTACAGCAATTTTTGCTGACTTTGACATTCTTCAACGAATTGGCAACAAAATATAGAGTTTCATTTTTGCCCTAAAAAATGATTTACTTAAAAATGTTATAGAGTTTTTTTTTAATTAGACGCAACTGTTTTCAATGAGGACCACTGTACAATTACGGAGGCCCCTTAAAGCGAAAGGACTTTTCCCTCGCTACCAACATGTAGTACTCCAGTCGGTTTTTCTTCCAAGCACTTAACCGAGCGAGGTGGCGCAGTGGTTAAATTTTGGCCTCGCATCCAGTAGGACCTGCGTTCGAATCCGGGTCCGGCCATCTCGATATCGGTTTTCCCTGGTTTCCCGAAACAACTCCAGGTGAATGCTAGGATGGTTCCTTGCTACAGGCCATGGCCGATTCCTACTCGTTACTGTATGTCTGCGCAACTTGCTCCGTCTCCAACGAGCGCGCTGTCGACAAGACGTTAAGTCCTACTTACCTTACCTTACCTTACCTTACCTTACCTTACCTTACCTTACCTTACCTTCCCTTCAAAACACTTGCAATTACGGTTCCCTTCCCTTCAAAACACTTGCAATTACGGGCAGGGCTTTCATCCCAATGTTCATTTTTGTACGGTATAGCTAGACGTGGCGGCTGCACGTGTAGAGGCTGTGGTTATCTCGGGGAAGGGCGTCAGCCGCCACATCCGCGCGTCTTTATCTACTTCCTCCTCCCGCTGCTTGTTTCTGCGCCCCCTTGCATTTTACATCGACGCTGGCAAATACGTCCTGCGAGAGTAACGATAACGAGTCTGCCTTCTGCTGGTGGTAAGTAGTAGTAACTTGTCCACTCGCCACTGCTACCAACTCTCCACTCGCCACTGCTACCAACTCTGGTTCTAACACGGGCCACGCTCCATGCTGCGTTACTGCTGCTGGGGTAGAGCGAACACGCTGACTGCGCACAACTAGTCTCCGTGTTCCAGCAGTAATAAAACAATATTAATATGTGCTAGTTTTTAATAGGCCTACACAAGTTACGGGTTAACATCATTTCTACGATTGGGGTTCATATTTACTACGAACCACCGAACTGAGTGCTAGTATAACTGCTGTCGTCTAATATGAATCTTCCATGCCTGTTCGCATAGTGGCTGTTGCAACGGCCTGTTCGCCAGACCGTGTAACACGGTAAGCCAGCAGTTATCGTGTAATATCGGCTTTGGGGCCGCTGTAGNAACGGCCTGTTCGCCAGACCGTGTAACACGGTAAGCCAGCAGTTATCGTGTAATATCGGCTTTGGGGCCGCTGTAGTTGTCATGTGGGTCTAATTGTAAGCAGTTATGCATATTTTAATTATTAAAAAACTATGGAATATTTTAATGTAAATCTTTTTTCAGGATGGAAATTGAAGTCGGTATTTTGTTGCCCATTCATAAATTTGGTAATTGGAACATAAAAGTGGTATTTGAAAAGTGTCAAATTCAGCAAACATTGCTATAAATACCCCTCTGTTTACGAAAAGTATTCTTTTGTAAAACAGCGTTTTAAACTATAGCAACAATGCTGTATCTTTTCTGAACATATTGCTGTATTCAAACCCCGTAATCACCGCTTAACATTCTGAGGAAACACAACACACGCGAAGATTGTTTATGCTATTTTCCATCGCTGTCGCAATTCTTCCCTATGGCCGGACGTAACCTCCAGGCGTTTAGAATTGTCGCCAGAGAGGTCCCGTAAGCCACGATCATAACTTCGCATGTCAAGTTGGCGACGGCATAACGCATGCATTTTCACTTGGACGTATAGGTGCGACACTCCACGTAGAATGAGCGGGGCTGGCCGGAGGTTGTTTCCGTTTTCTCCCAATTTCATCTCGCAGTAAAGGCTTGCCCGAAACGTTGACAACCAGCTCCTTATCATTGCCACTTCCACTTGGCTCACGTTTCCGGGAAGCGCATGTCAACTACGCGTGGTTTTCGGCTTTCCCTTGAAAAAAAATTAAACTTGGTTTACATGCGCCGCCTGGTTGGAGCATGAAGTACGTTGCATGTTTGGTAGACATCACGTAATTAAAAACAGATATATATTTTGTAGTTTTTTCTAAACCAGGGAAGCCTTTCAGTAAAGTTCCGTGCCCAAAGACAAGTTTCAAGTGCTCATTTCATCTCCAGGGATTATTTTTCTGGCGTGAAAATGGCTAAAACGGATGTTTCCAGAATCAGTTTGCGCTGCTAACGTTTCCATAGATAAGATTTAGAGCTGTCTTTACTCACACTTTATCATCATTAGCGTGTCATAAAAATATGTGGTCACCGCTTAGAGTCACGTGTAGAGGCGATGAGGCAAGTGACGAGAGAGCAAGAGTCGGCACCGCTGCACACGAGCATGTGTGCAGCGATCCAGCACACCTTCTGGTGCACCCTTCACAAAAAGCTTGGGTCCAGTGCCGAGACGTGTGGGCTTCAGCGGGACACGGTAAGAGGACATGGACTTGCGATCTCTGAAGAACTCAAGCGTGAACTCCTTCCACTTTGTTTCTATGTCGCAACGCACCACGATGGCAGCACCTCGCCGGTACAGACTTGTCTTGCTTACTCCGTACGGATTGATCTTCTCTGCCAGCACAATCAACGCCGTCTCCATCGCTTCTCCGACCTTCTCAAATGCCTGCTTGAACTCATTGAAGTCGNCTCTGCCAGCACAATCAACGCCGTCTCCATCGCTTCTCCGACCTTCTCAAATGCCTGCTTGAACTCATTGAAGTCGATAGCAGAGTCTCGCTCACGCGTTTCGAGGCTTCTAACGCGCAGTATAGCTGCAGGTTGTGTGCCGGTCACTTGCCAGGCCGTATTTTACTTGCATTTTTACAATCCGATATTAGAAACCTCCACTATCTTAGGCAGGTTTTTTTTCAGAACTGCGAATATACGCAGTTATAGTGTCTATTTAGTGTTATCACAAACGATTTGTTTACTTGTAATAAATACTAGCTTAGCTTACAGTAAACGAAACAAGAGACTCGTTCTGTATATTCAGTAACTTTGCCTTGCTATAGCCAAATAACGATTCAGCGTTAGAAAGTAAAGGAGTTCGCTGACAAACGGTGAGGCATACGGTGGAAATAAAAGCTAATAGTGTTTAACGTTGTTTGCTGGATGTTTGTCAGCTGTGAAAGTGGAGGATCTTTCTCTGTTAGATGAGGGTAAATGTAGTATTGCTTGTCGCTAAGGGAGTGCCATACGCTCCGACATCTTCAGGTCAACGCGCCTAATGTATCTATTATACAAGCGTGCTGGTTCTTTCTTAGCAATTTTTTTTAATGCACCATGTATACTACTGTCTGCGCCAGATTTGTTGGCGCTTGTCTGAGCGGGGGTGCGTTTGATCGCCAGAAGAGGGAGGGACAACTGCGCGTGCAGCTCCGACTGTGTAACATCCGGACTGAAAACATTATCCCTTCACACGCAGTTCAGTTAGCGAGTCCAAGACGTAGAAGTGCGGGAGCAGTATAGCAGACACATACACACGAATCATTTAGCCGTCTCTATGCGCAAGACACGGAACTAGTATACAGTCTTTCTTTCAGCAACTCGCCTTTATGAAACACTTAAATGTAATTTAATAAAATATTTTAGATTGTCAAAATAAAAGTAAATGTATTTTTATCCTGTAATTTCTTGTCCTGCATCTTTGTTTTGAATAGTCCACGAACTAATAACTGATTTTTTTTTACCCCATACACCAAACTGGTGACATACATGTTTTCGAAACTGATAAATCAGTAACGCTGACCCAGGCTGCTCCTCCTGTACCTGATCCACCATGGCATAACAGGAGACATCTTTCTGAGCAGTTAATAGGGGAGTGCGATCAGGATTCTCCATAACATACAGCCCACCGTATTGCCACACAGACTGCATATATGTACTAACTTGCCACATCAGACGGTATGATGGGCGCAAACACCCACCTCCAGATCTCCTAAGCAGAAGGTTCAACCAATGTCACCCAGAGTCCGACCCGCGATCAGCACGGCCTAAGCCGGGGCTTTCACACTGATCCCCTGGGTACCCACAATTTTCAGACATGCACGCT
>NQII01001470.1:390093-491768 GCA_002778355.1 Clitarchus hookeri
CCGGGCTTCTTGGGGGCCAGTGATGAAGAGCCTGGTCACCAGCTGCTCCTCGACCAATCCAGCGTTGCGGCAACGTCTCGTTCAGGTATCCGCGAACAGCTAGGTGCCAATGGGGTGGCCCACCATCCTGCTGGAAAATGAAGTCCCCCGCCTCCTCTTCTAACTGAGGAAACAACCACTCTGTAAGCATGCCCAAATAAGAGATTCCAGTAACAGTGGGCTCGTGAAAAAAGAAAGGGCCGAAAACGGTGTCTTTGGATACAGCGCAAAACATGTTCACTTTGGAGGAAGCACGCTCGTGTTCAGTGGTCCATGTGGAGGCTCCTGACCCCATATCCGCACGTTGTGCCGGTTCACCTTACCATTTGTATGGAACGTCGCTTCATCGCTAAAACCAGCTTAGACATGAAGGCATCGTCTACCTTGTTCTGGGCAAGAACGAACGCGCAGAAATCACGCCTCAGTTCTTTATCCCTTTCGGTAAGAGCCTGTACAAGCTGTAACCAGTATGGTTTGTACAGCAATCGCTTTCGAAACACTGTCCATACCGTCGATTGAGGAATTTTCCATTTCCCGTTGATTTTCTCGGACAGCGAACGAACGCTTGTTGAATCCGCTGCACATTCTCGTCGGACACACGCGGCCGGCCGGAACTTTTGCCTTTGCAAAGGCAACCTGTGTCACGGAACTGACACATCAGTGCCACACATTTAATTTTAATCTGTACATTTGTTCACCAACTTAGGTTTCTTTTTTTCGTTAGTTACCGACATGCATTCATATAAGTAAGTAGGGCCTACCGAAAGTAAAACATACGCTGAAAAGTTACTTCATTACATATTAAGTCTGTGTATTATCTATATTCTCGTGTAGTTATTATTTTTTTCACAACATTTGCAGAAGAATTTCATAGCAGTAACCTAACAAATTGTAATTTTTTATTTGTTAAACACGCCAATTTCGCGTATTAGTAACGGCAATAATTTGGGGTTTACCTGTAAACACTGAGTTATTTATAAAACTAAATGTTTAGCATACACGATGTCATGTAATTCGCGGATACGGACTACACCACTCAAATCCGTGATAAAACTAAGTAGAAAATACGTTCAGGTAAACATGCGCAAGACCCTTCGTTTACGAGAAAAAACTACACGAAAGGTCCGAAAACATTGCAGCAAACATGTGGTATTCCAATTAGATAAAGGTGATGTGATGTGGCAATGTTGCAACTAATGTGTGGGTGGTAAGGAATGTGGCAAGGAACGAGTCGAGCTCAGTAGTGTCAAGGAGGCCATGGAGTTCACATGCAGTGAGTACTGGGACACAGACCATGGGTGCATCCGGCGGCCAAGCTCCGTGCATTCTGCATGCATCCAGCCTGCGGAAAAGTGCATTTCTATGGGCTTAGCAAACTTCGAACACCTGTTATGATGTGTCGACGTTTTGTATGTTGATGCTGTATGCTGTGCTTAACGTGAAATAGTCATTTTATCTTTTTTCTTGTAAACTAAGGGTCCTACTCTGGTCTACCAAAGATTATTTTCTACTTGGTTTTGATCACAGATTCGTGTGGTAAAGTACGTATCTGCGAATTATCTGACAACCTGTGTTTTGCTACGACGCAGTCAAATATTTGTGCCATGGGAAGTTCGTGTGTTGCTGTGATTACTTCATATGTTGTTTTCACTTTTTAAAAGTCAAAAATTGAAATATTTTATGCCTTGATGTAAAACAAAGGATACGGTAACTTGCAGGGAGTGTGTAAAATAACTGAGGGTTATGTAGAGGTATTCCCGGAGCATAAAAACAACAGGCCTTCAACTACTTAATATATTTTGTTTGGGTTTAAATATTTTAATGGGTTTAGATTTATTGACGATATATATGAATGATGGTAACTTTTAAAAACAGCAATAGTATATACAGTTTTCGATTTTAAAATTACCGACTTGTTGCGGAAAATAAAGGATAATATAAACCATAAAATCAGTAAATGAGTCAAAATAACTGTCTTAAAATTAAGAAAATGTTATCTACAACTTCAATATCAAAATTTGTTTATCGCAAAGAAAAATTTTTTTTTTTAAAATGACTTTTAAGATAGAATTTTTAAAAATTTTGGAGTGCGTTTTTTTATTATAAACTTATACACAATCGCTAGTTAATACATTTTAAAACAATTTTTTGTATCCATTATTGCTGATCGTGATTTTGGTAATTCAAATATGTAGTCAGCAAAAGAAACCCCGTAAAATATATTAAAGTAGTTCAAATTGTCTCATTGATTTTACATTTCGGGAGTTTGCGAATCGCGAGACTTTTCAATAGGCCTTAAGTTGCCATTGTGAGACACGAGCGTGATCAGTCACGTGTAAGGTAAGAGAAATAAGCTGTTAGCGAGACGCACGCAGTGTTGATGACTCAAGAGTGCCCGGCAATGGGCGACTGGAGGTCTGGTTCTTCACCAGCACACACCTGCACTGGTTGCATTTCTCATGTCAGTTGCGCCGCGGCGTATAGACTCGTGAACTGTTGTTCAACGATGTTCTCGTCCAACTAGAATACGACAGGTAGAACACTAAAGCAGTAGACTCAAATCACATTCAAATATATTTCACCAGGCATATGTTTATTATAAATTGTTCGTACAAGACAAGTGTGGAAAGGCAACGAAATGATAAAACCTGTAAATTGTGAGATTTTTAATTTTCTGTGCAAAATGAATAAATAAAAAAATTCTCTTTTAAGCTGTTTCGACGTTTTTAAGACGCAATTCTTCGATTCGAATACTCAGTAAACAATGCCGGTTTAAAGTATTGATATAAAAATCTCCCTGTTAAAATATTGTGAACATCTGAACTAACTCACTTTCCATTATTCTCAGTTTTATAGTTAAAGGACGGCTACGCATTAAAAGCTCGTGATTGATATTATTTTATTTTAATTCTTCAATTGTAATTGGGGCCGCGGTAGTATAGTGGTTTGACTACTCGCCTCCCACCTACGTGGACAAGGTTTGATTCCTGGCGGGGTCGCCCCCGGATTTTTGCACGTGGGAATCGTGCCTGGCAATGTTGGTGGGTTTTCTCGGGGATCTTCTGTTTCCCCCGCCCTTGTATTCGGGCGCTGCTCCATACTAGCCTCGCTTCACCCTCGTCGGCTGTCAAGACCTCTATGTTACGAGCTTGGGCAGTTCCACTCTAGTAAACGCAGTGATTNTCGCTTCACCCTCGTCGGCTGTCAAGACCTCTATGTTACGAGCTTGGGCAGTTCCACTCTAGTAAACGCAGTGATTTCCGTAATCAATGTAGCCTCGCGCAGGGTGCCAACCAGCGGCGCGCGGTAACTAGTACCAGTGATCTTCAGTCCTCGTAAGTAGTATCGGAACAACAGCTGACATTGCTGAAATAACTGGCCTGTGAAATCTGAGAGTATCAGTAAACGGCGCAGTCTCGGACTGCTGCGGAACTTCCGGGCTCCCGCCTACCTGGAGTTACTTTCGGTTTGAGGTCGAGAAAGAAGCGCAGGAGCGATAAGGGTGACATTGCCACGCGCAACAAGTGCGCCATAAACACTAAGCGCCAGGCTCTGAATTGGCGTGCAGTGTTCTCGTTGTGCTGCGTGTACCTATGGAACTTTCAGCGGTGACTCTATCATTTTATTGGTGGAAAGTCTAGCAAGGTTCAATGTATGACGCTTGAGTATTTTTGTATGTATATGACGCGTATATTTTGAGATAAAGCGCTTCGAAAAAAGTCATTTTGGAGTTATCTGGAACGGTGTTTCGAATGTGCGTTAGTTACGTCTTGCAAGCACTTTACAGTTCTCGTCGGAAGTGCGTGTTGTTCTCTTAGATAAGCACATTTCAAACATCAGGTGAGTGGGATCCTTAGAGGTTGTAATCACTCTGGATGTTTAAATTATTCGTTTTAGTGTCATAACGGAAGTGTCAGGCTCATTACTGAAAATATTTCACTATAGAAGCATTGTATTTCATGTTTGTGAAANAGTGTCATAACGGAAGTGTCAGGCTCATTACTGAAAATATTTCACTATAGAAGCATTGTATTTCATGTTTGTGAACATTTTTGTACCTGGTTATTAATAGGTGTTCCCTGATTTCCATTAAAAGGTGAGGATAAATTAATATGTAACATTTTGTATTATGTTAATAGTTGCACAAATATGCGTTATTAGTNAGTGTCATAACGGAAGTGTCAGGCTCATTACTGAAAATATTTCACTATAGAAGCATTGTATTTCATGTTTGTGAAAATTTTTGTACCTGGTTATTAATAGGTGTTCCCTGATTGCCATTAAAAGGTGAGGATAAATTAATATGTAACATTTTGTATTATGTTAATAGTTGCACAAATATGCGTTATTAGTACATATATGATGTCTGTGATTATGGGTAAAGTAATTAGTTAAGCTTATGTTGCATTTTTCAGTAAACCCTCTTAAATTTGAATCACGAGGATATAAATAAAAAATGTGGAATGGCGGGTGACACGGGCTCTTATTGCATACGTGTAAGGTGTGTGGTGCGAAGCGGCGCGCAAACTACACACCACACCGCATAGTAGCGATGGCCGTCACGTGGAGAACAATGGAAGGCTGCGTGTGGCTTAGTCAGCCCACCCAACCTTCGCTGGATCTATAGTAAACATGTACGCCTGCCCAGCATCCCGTTATGCAACCCGCGAAGCGGGTGTGTTGCGCGGAGGGCGCCGTGCTAGGCGCATCTTCCTTCTCAGTTTTTTAATGCTCGACTATACCTCTTTGCAGAAATTCCTAGTTTTCGTGTCATAATATCAGTTTCAGAGTTATTGTTGGAAATGTTTGATCATAGAAAATATACAATATACAGTTTGTTCAATACTTTTTTTTATTATCTAATTTCCTTTGTGTATTATTTCCTGTTTACAAAAACGGCAGGAACTTAATGATAAAGTATAACGATGTTCCTGACTTTTTACAGTTAGCAGATAACACTCATGGAAAATTAAGCACAGAATTATGGAACAGCTCGTAAAACGTAAATTTTCTGTAACCGTACATCGTCGGCAATTGGTATAAATCCGAAATGATTACGCGAAAACTAAGAATATCTGCAAAATAAGTGAAGTCGAGCGTTTACCTGAAAAGTCCACTGATGTTCTATATTCGCGCCGATATACAAATACATGTGGGGTGGGCGCCTTCTAATGCATCCGACTGTACAACATGCACTACTTATTGTAGTTCATTCAAGTTTACTTCCAACTTTTCTGAAACCCTGCTAAAGTTATGTTTACAGAATATTCCTCCACCTGATGCAAACAAAGCTTAACCGAGTATAGGGACAACGCACCGCATTCGTGCGCACTCAGTGTCATAATATTTTCTATAAGAACCATTTCTTACTAGGCATTACCAACTAAACGGTTTTATAGCTGTTTTTATTTATATTAATTTTAAATTAAATATAATTTATAGGCAGATAGGAAAAACTCCAATTTATTGAAAAATAAGGTTTTTTTATGTTTACACAAGTATAAAACGCTTGTGATATATGATATATTTAAGAAACAGCCAAGCACGTAACTCATGGGGTGTTTTTTTTTTCAAAAGTTTGATTCAAAAAGTGTGAAAAACCCGAGAATAAAATATAAAAGTACTACTCGTACTACCGANTTTTTTTTCAAAAGTTTGATTCAAAAAGTGTGAAAAACCCGAGAATAAAATATAAAAGTACTACTCGTACTACCGAAATTGTCGCGAAAGAACGATTTATTTTGCAAATGAAAGAAAAATACTTGGTAACACTGTGAAATATTTTAGTAGAATATAATTATTTAAATGTTAAAGAATAAATTAGTGAAAGTTTATTTTTAATAAAACACTTAAGCAAGCGTATTTCCTGCATGCCTTCAGACATTAGTCTAGTCCATNGTCAGTGGCCCGCCAAAAATGTCTGAATCGTTCGTTTGGCCCGACTGTTAAAAAGGTTGAGCACCCTTGGTCTAGTCCATGCAACGTCGTCTTGCGGCACTTCTGCGTGCTCGGGGGGCCCTACACGATATTAGGCATGTGTACCAGTTTTTTTGGCTCTTCAGTATATATATATATATATATATATACAAACAAATATATATACATATATATATGTATATATACAAATATATATACATATATACATATATATATGTATATATACACATATATATACATATATACACATATATATATACATATATACACACATGTTTTAATTTCCACCTCTTGGGGCCGGCCCCTCACGACGCGGGCCCGTGGCAGTGTGTTCCAACCTGCTTCCCCTCCCCCTTTCCTCTGGGAGAACCCGCATACCTGTATCGCAAATACCGATCTCGTAAAAACTGCCTGTGCTGATATTTCGAATATCGACATCCGAATATCTGTATTGGTTGTTTGACTAAATTCATACATCCATTAATGCTGATTTGCTACAATAACATTTATTTCAATTTTGTGAAATTAAAATTACTATTATTTTTTAATGCCACGAAAATAGCAATAGTAAAACTTTTTGAAATATTGCGATACAGGAACATAGCAATACCGNATTATTTTTTAATGCCACGAAAATAGCAATAGTAAAACTTTTTGAAATATTGCGATACAGGAACATAGCAATACCTCTAATGTCGCAAAATCGCTAGTGTAGTGTATCGCCAACTCATGTATTGGCAATATCGCACATGGCTTATCTCAAATATCGCATTTCACCAACATCTCGCCATGAATTGCATACTTATAGTTGAACCATGTTTAATTTGCTNATTATTTTTTAATGCCACGAAAATAGCAATAGTAAAACTTTTTGAAATATTGCGATACAGGAACATAGCAATACCGCTAATGTCGCAAAATCACTAGTGTAGTGTATCGCCAACTCATGTATTGGCAATATCGCACATGACTTATCTCAAATATCGCATTTCACCAACATCTCGCCATGAATTGCATACTTATAGTTGAACCATGTTTAATTTGCTATATTTCAACAGTATAGTTTGGAGACGACTCGGGCGGGCAGTGCAGTGTATAGAGGCAGCAGGCGTGGGTTGGTGCTTGTTCTCACGCAGTTAGAGATGGCCGACAAATCGCAGCCTGCGACTTTNCGCTTGTTCTCACGCAGTTAGAGATGGCCGACAAATCGCAGCCTGCGACTTTGTAACAGATGTATATGTGACGAAGTCATTGACATATCTGTGACTTGAGATATCGCCTAATGACAGGTTCACGGCTTGTAAAACGAACTGTGATAAGCGAAGCTGCTGCTATTGTCACAGTTTATTTCAGCTACCTGTGACATGTCGTAGCATCACAGTTAGCCTAGCATNAAGCGAAGCTGCTGCTATTGTCACAGTTTATTTCAGCTACCTGTGACATGTCGTAGCATCACAGTTAGCCTAGCATATTTACCAAGAGATGGCGGCTGACTGCTTTTAAACAAACTATTCAATGAGTTAACATAGCTTATGTTTAAAACGGTAATAAATCTCTTCACATGAATTCCTTCAGTTTGACGTTTATTATGTCTTATCCGACCTACTATATTTTTATAGTTGGCAAAAAAAGGGTAGGTTAGAAATAAGAATTGGCAATAGCGCAATTGAAAACTCCCGTCAGGATTGATATGGCTAATTCTATACATTTTTGTAGACGTAACATAAAATATATGTAACGAATAAATTACCATGAAAAATGATAAAACATCACAAAAAGAATCTTTATTGTAATTTCCACTAAATACAGATGTTTTAAAATCAACGGTAGTAATGACATTATCACGACTGTTATATTTGTCACTTTTAAAATATATATTTTTGTTACTGTGACGAAATCGCAGATATGTCACAGATACTTGTGTGTCACAGTAACAGTTGTCGCAGATACTTGAAAATACCGGTTAAGCTCCCTGCACGCAGTGGCTGGCGAGTGAATGGCCGCTGCTGTGGAGAAGGCTNAGATACTTGAAAATACCGGTTAAGCTCCCTGCACGCAGTGGCTGGCGAGTGAATGGCCGCTGCTGTGGAGAAGGCTCTGCTATCTGGCGAAGCCATCACTAGAGCTCTACTCCTAGCCCGGTCTTTGTAGTGCGGTGCTGTGTGCGTGCACTGCATCTCTCCACTCTCCTCTGCTGTCACGCCGCTGCCATCCGCACTGCCTAGCGATGTCGATATCTACAAGACAAAAGTACTGGTATTTTGGAAATATATATCTTTTTCATATTTCTGTATATTGAAAATAATATACAGATATATCGAAAAAAATATATCGATATATCAGCAAGATTCCGTAGTCTCGTTAGAGGTCTGGTCTATAGACTACTATAACAAGTTGTAAGAAAAAAGTTTACTCTGTGTAAAGAAGTGGTGGGATTGGGTTATTAAGAAACAGCTAAAGATAAAATTTCTTTGGAAAAAATTATTTTAATTACTTATATGAAAATCGTATTATCCGAAAAGCACTCTTGTATTCATGCAGAATAAATAGTATGTTGTATAAAAAAGTGTTCTCCCCGGATGTTATGTTGTTTGATGCAATTAAAGAAACTAGTACTTATTAGGAATACTAGTAAAAAAAACTGTTGTTTTCATATTCTCCAGTAAGCCGACTTCGATTATACATCACGACAAAATTTGTGGCTGAAGCAATCCTTTCCGTGGCCACTGAAGAGACAGGGGGAATAGAAATGTTGATGTTGTAGGTGTGTTGGGTTAATCCAAATACATGTAAGTCATTGGGCACAGAACAATGACTAGGAACTTCTTGGGTACTATTAAGCTGCTTGGATGATCATTTTCTCATGTCTGCACCAAAGTGACAGTGAAGAACCTTTTTCTGTATTACTTGCTGTAATTGGGAGTTCGGGTTGAAGTACCCACGTAGTTGATGCAGTCGAAGGTGAAGGTAATGATCAACTTGAGACTGAGGCAGCAGCAGATCAAACACAGGCTGTGCGAGTTGACAACACTGTATTTTGGAATTTTGCATGAGCACCGTTTTTTGAAAAGTTGGACACATGCTCATTTTTTAAGCGTGTTTCCGCTCGAAACACTTACAGAATCTATCTTTTTGAGAAACTTCCAAGCAAAGAACATGAATGATGGGAATATTAACTAAAATACTTTATATCGAGCAACGCAACGCAGCAACATCAAAAGAAATTGCTACAAAGCAAGGAAGAACGGACGAGTAAACACAAACAAATGTCTGGACCTGTGGACCAAAGAGCATATAAACAATCGTTATGATGAACGAACCGATGCTAGAAAATAGATCCTGGTTAAGACAGCGCTCACATTTTTTTTTTGCTCCAGAAGTTATATTAATTTAATCTTTTCCCCTCTTGTGCATGTGGGCCTTGTGGTACTAATGTGCCTATGCGTCTACGGTAAGTGTAATTTTTTGTTTAAAAAATGCAATTTTTTATTTTGACTTTTTTTATAATATGCACTATTTCCAAATACTGTAAAAAAATATCGTGCAGTAAATATCGCAGAAAAATATAGGTGTTGAAAACTATCGTTACAAATATATTGCACACGCGCGTTAACCATTTTGATATATGTATTGATATTTTTCCAACATGCTCATTGGTTCACAGCTCCAGTCTTTTGTTCACGTTTACTCGTTAGTTTGACCTTGCTTTGTGGTAACTACTTTTGAACGTACTATGTTGTTGAGTTGCTCGATGTAAACATCACAAACCAAACAGTCTGTAGCACGGAGTAGATAATTTGAAGTCATTTCTGTAAAAAAAAATTCCTGCCCGTCACACAATAGTATGTTGTAGACCCCCAGTGAAGTTGGCAGCGCAATTAGAACACATATTTCTACGACTCGACATATTGAGTGTGTGTGTGTGTGTAATGTTTAAATGTATGGCCACTGGAGTAGGCGTTTGTTTTGCACAAACAAGAGTACGCATTTGCATATTACTAACACGTAACTTTCGTAAAAGTGTTTATTCATGCACCATCCACGTGAAACAGTAAAGTGAGACGCCCACGGCATTGTAAATTTTAAGTATGGTGAAAGGATACAAAATCAAGAGAAAAGTAGATCCTAAGCAGGGTTTTTAAAACTGCTCAATTAAAACGTTATACTCTAGCGCTCAATTAACCTTTTATAGTCCATTAACGGTTACTTCCTACTTTTCTGAAGCCTTGCTAAAGTGATACTTCCAGGATATTCCTCAGCCATGTAAACAAAGGGCCAACACACCGCATTCGTGCGCCCTCAATTTCATAATATTTTGAAAAACTATTTCTCACTAGCCATTACCAACACACTGTTTTCCCAGCGTTTTTATTCGTATTGATTATAAATGAAACATAATTTATAAATATAATGTAAGCTAAAGGTCAATATAACAAAAAAATAAGCAATTTTTATCTTGACAGAAGTACAAGATGCGTGTGTTTCTTGATATATGAAGGAAACAAACAGGTNAAAAAATAAGCAATTTTTATCTTGACAGAAGTACAAGATGCGTGTGTTTCTTGATATATGAAGGAAACAAACAGGTCATACGTGGGGTGTTTTTTCAAAGGTTTGACTCAAAAAGTGTGAAGAAACCACATATAGACTATAGAAGGTGTTACATGGTGACAACATGTTTGTGGCTGTTGAAGGAATATTTTATAATGTTTTAGGATTCAGCAGGGGCATGATATCTAGAAGTATGGCATAAGGAAAAGGAAAAACTCTAATCGGCAATATTTTTTTTTTTACAACTTATTTTAAGTGTGTGTGTATGGTCAATGTTTATTTAAAAAGATTTATTTTCGTCATTAAACGTTATGACTTCCAATTACCAATGATATTTCAACAGTGACAAGGTGGGTGGGTGTGGGTAGGTGAACGTGAAAATAAAGGATGTGGTGTAAATTGGCGAGGAAAGTGCAACGTGCGGAGTGGCAGAGACGGTAGTGTTGTAGTATATCTGCAGGACGAGGCAGTGAGGGGGGATGTGGGACGCCTGCAAATTGAGGAAGTGCTAAGCTCGCCCCTCCTCCGCCCCCCTGGAGCCCCCTGCCTGTCTACATTAGCACATGCGAGTGTCTGTAACCGAGATGTGTGCACCGCTGTTCACTCGGTTCTCTCCGCCCGCGGTTTACAATTGAAGGCACGACAGTTACCGTACAGCATGGGTCTGTGCACAACAATTTACCATTGTTATTTGTAACCTGTTGATGCAAAACTGCGCATAACAGGTTGTGTGCACGAGAGGTCCTGACATACTGCATAAGGGGAATGGTTATATTTCATTTTTTTATATGCAGACATGTTGGGCAACACCTAATCGAAGCAGAGTAGAACATTGTCGTCGAAGTTATTTTTTTAGTAGTACAAATGGAAGTTACATAATAAAACTGCCAAAAAAAAAGACTAAATATAAATTTAGAGGGACGGACAGGTGACAGTGCACTATAGGTGGTTCACAATAAAGTAAGAACTTTTGAAATCAACCTTTAAAAAAAAAATCACTTTCCGTAACTGTATACCGCAATACTCACAGTTAAGTTGGCAGCGAGCGGCGAGTAGTTCCATGTTTTAACGTTTTACTAGTCGTACACTAAAAAAAAAATGTTGTCGCCTGCAATTAAATGTTTTTTCCTTGTGGGTATGACACGCGCAACGGGAAAGCATTTAAACTATTCATACTTTTTAAAGAGGAACGTTCGTAAAGGCCTGGCTTTGTTTTTATAACCGAAGAAAGGATCATATTTATTTCTTTTGCTGTTTTGTTGACAACTAAAACCAAATCATATGTTTTTACGACTACGGAAGGATTGACCACAGCTAAGACATTTAATTTATATCTTAACAGAAAAATAATCCTGAATGAACCAATATACACAAACCTATATTATTTACAGTAATTACTGAGTCCGTGTTTATAGTGTTGGTTACAATATTTATAATTTTTTATTATTTATTTAATGAAGTGGACACACATGGACAGTTGATGTAAACACCAGCTGAAAGTCGCATGGCAATGTTTCTTTTGATATGCGGAAAGATACACAAACGGGCCGAAAGTAGAAACTTATCAGGGCTTTCAAAAATGCTCGCTTTACCGTGAACAGCCTTTTGCAGAAGTCTTTAAAGGTTTCGTACATATTTATAATAAAGTTCAAATGAGAAAATAATTTTAACGTACTGAGGTGAAATTCGCTTAACATGGGATTTCCTATTAAAATTTCGCAGCTGCCAGCCGGTAGGCAGTGCCTTTAAGGACAAGCAAACATGCAGATTTACGTGGTGTAACAAAAAGCGGTGTGTAAGTTTCCATGGCACGAAGTGTAGTGTTCGCTTGCCTGTCAGAATATCGTCGAGATTCTCGCGCTAGTTCTCGCGTCATTCGGCTGCCGAGGAGCGGAAAACGAATGACAATCGCACCCTATCCACGCACCGATGAGTGTCTCACACAAACGCACGCCATGATCTGAAGGACATGCGCGTAGAGGCTATGGTGCGCTTGATGCGCGTGGCAGTGTCGCCCTTAGACCCCGTCCACAGTCGACATGGCGCACGTAACATGCGTATCGTAAAGAAGTAAAAACATGTGTTTTACATTGCAACTTCCACAACTATTATGTTGGCGTGACTTAATTGGCGTTATTTACGTGGCTTGGCGTTATGATTGTCATCACTGAGTATCTTACCCCAAGTTTTTAACGCCAGCCAATGAGAATATGAAACGTCATAAATCAATATAGCCAACTTAACACGTGTAAAAATTATTGTGATAGCACGTTATAAAAACTGCTGTAAATAAGATAGCCAACTTACACGCGTAAAAATTCTTGTGCTAACAAAAAATATTTCCTATTAGTTTGCTCATTTCNTACATTAATGCCGATCGTGGACGGACGGTTGCGCTTGTTATGCTATGTAAGTTATGTTATTTAAGCCAAGTCGATTGTGGCCGGGTAAAACGCGAAGGTTGCTCCAGATAAGCGACCGACTTGATGTTAAGAGGGAAGCCTCTGGCATGGCTCAACAAAATAGCCTTCAGTGTCGAGCATAACATTCTGTTGGCCGAGAAAAACAAAGAAAGGGCCTGTATAAGAGATGTTATTGTCTTTGTTTAAAAGCCCGACCCCTCGATGGAATTATTGAACTTCAAGCGTAACTCGAGAACGAGGGCTGCATATGAGATGTTTTCACTGAGGGATTTTTAATCGCTGTCGAAAACGTCAATATTTACCGGAGTAACGTAAACGTAGTAATAGTGAGCTGTAACTCTGGGAGCAGGGGAACTAAGTATAGCAGCTGCAGCCTTGGTCCAGGAAGATTTGCACGAGTATTTCCGACCTTATATTTACGTCTTGGATATTTTAAGCGCTCTATTGATTCTCGGAAGTCGGTGGCGTCGGAGGTCCGGGCTTGTGCAGACAGCTCCGACCGCTCGTCACATTAACAGCAGAATATTTCTTACTTAGTGTCCTCTACACCGCTTCTGTAAGCGTGTTACTGAGCCGTAGTAATGCCCATTCGTGGTTACTGACAACTTCTCTGAAGCCATGCTGAAGTTCAGGGTATTCCTCCTCCTCACGCAAGAAAAGCTTAACCAAGTCTAGATAAATTACGCCAACGGGACCATGCACATCAATCGCGCACACTCGGTTACATCATATNCCGGGCTTGTGCAGACAGCTCCGACCGCTCGTCACATTAACAGCAGAATATTTCTTACTTAGTGTCCTCTACACCACTCCTGTAAGCGTGTTACTGAGCCGTAGTAATGCCCATTCGTGGTTACTGACAACTTCTCTGAAGCCATGCTGAAGTTCAGGGTATTCCTCCTCCTCACGCAAGCAAAGCTTAACCAAGTCTAGATAAATTACGCCAACGGGACCATGCACATCAATCGCGCACACTCGGTTACATCATATTTTGCATGCTTACTATTCCTTACTGGGCTTTACAAATACACGTATTTTCTCTCTGCTTGTATTCATATTAATCGCAAATAAAATATTTTATCTATTCAAAAAATAAGGTACTTTTGTGTTAACATAAGTTTAAAAGGCATGTGATACATAGTGTATTAGGAGAAAAAAAATGTCTAACGTGGTGATTTTCTTAGAGGTTTGATTCAAAAGTGTGAAAATACCTCGAATAGGCTATAACTGCCTACCACGAGTTATATTTTGATGAAGACCTCGTCTGTTAATTTCAAGACTCCTTATCACCCGTCACGTTGAGTTTTCCATTTGTTGTAACTTTATTTTCTATTAAATGATTGAATATTTCTGATTATGGCATGTTCAAATTTCTTCAAATGTAGTAGCCATATGTTATCCATCCGTTTTATGGTAATTGCGAAACGGCAAGAATTTGTTGACAATTAAAAAAAAAATGATGCAACACAAAATACGTGATAATTACTTGACATAAGTTCAGGGCTTTCGTTTATTATANCAATTAAAAAAAAAATGATGCAACACAAAATACGTGATAATTACTTGACATAAGTTCAGGGCTTTCGTTTATTATACAGCGTAATGTATATTTCCGGAGAGGTATGGTTGCAGTTTCAAAGTAATTCAACATGGCGTATGGGTGCCTTCTTTTTCGTTGCGTGTGTTTTTGACATGGTGTTCGCAATGTGTTGCACGTATTGCTGGTTCTCTCCACCCACTCGGTAGCTCTCATTTCTGCACACGTTGGAAAGCCTGGTTTGTACTACAGGTGATTCTCTTTGCGCATGTAGGAGGCTGCTTTCAAGGTGTGAGGTGATATGTTATTGTGCAGTCTCTTTACACACGCGCGAGTGCATAATTNGACTCTGCTCCTACTGGAGGTATCCAAGACGTGCACTGTCTGTAGACTGGCACCAACATTTACTGTTTCAAAAAATCTTTTTAATGTTTGTTTTTAAGTATATGCTGGGATTGCGAAACTGAAAAAGTTTGAGATCGAGAAGTGCTCCTAACTGATGCAGTCATTTCAGAATAAGCTATTCACAAGTATCAAAAATAAGACTAGGAATGGATTTCATGCCACACATTTTTTTAATTCTAGAGCAAAAATGTAGTTTGTTCATTGTTCATAAATTCTTTAAATTTATGGTGATAAATTAGTTTATATTGAGGTGGCTGATAAAAGTATAAGAGAAACTATTATTATATGTCAAAATCACAAGCATAACGTTTTAAGACGTACAAATAAAATAACACGAAAACATTTATGCAAAATTTAACAAGGATGACTGAATAGTCATGTCTTAATTCATTTTAAGTAACTTAATTAAATTTATTTCACAAAAAAGTCATAGACTGCTGCAAATAAAGAATATAAAAAATTTTTATTATTGAAAACATTTTTTTTAAATTGCGAAAACAGTTCATAGCATGATTTCAAAGCTTACTTGAAGTGACTCGTTTCTTATTTCAATGTCAATGATCTCGGTTAGAGTTTTAATTATTATTTGTACGTTCCAGATACATTAAAATTGCGAAATTGACGTACCATTATGCAAAGAATATACAGTATAATTNTTATTATTTGTACGTTCCAGATACATTAAAATTGCGAAATTGACGTACCATTATGCAAAGAATATACAGTATAATTTTTTTTGTAAGTAATGTTCACAAGTTGAATTTTATTTCGTACAAGCAAACAGGATTGGGCAGAATAAAGAGTAGGATTTCAAGATGGCAGGAAAACATAAGCGATAATGGAATGAGTGCAATAGTGGTATCAGTACATAGGGTAGGGTATGCCACTTACATCCCACAAGTTATTTTTCTAGTATCATGCCAGGTAATTTTTTGTGGAAACCCAGGCATGAAATGCCAGTGTGCAAGTGTTTAACTAATGTTGCCATGTGCATGCATGCATCAATCATGGTGTCATGGTCGGTCGGTGCAACACAATGCATTTGCAGTGGAAACTATTTTAAACATAAAGAGTTTCCCTTCGTAGCCTAAGGGATTTTCAGGCGCCACTTCTGTTTGAAACGCAATGACAAGGGCCCCAATCACCACAAGATCTTAGACGAGTGAAACAGTTCCGCAACACCGGATGAAGATACAAAACATTCTCATTAACATGTTTCATCTGCTGCTGAAAGGAATGAGTCGCTTGTGATGGTGGATCACGTCTGACAAAATAACTTGCGAAATGGAAATAAATGGCTTACCATACCCTATGTACCGACATTAGTATTAAATACATTCCATTTATCACTCGCGTTTTCGTGCTGTGTTAAAATACTAGTACCTGTCCTACACACCCTTGTAAAATACTGAATTTTCTGTTGACCCTCACCCTTAAATCGGCAAGATGAGTTGTGGAATGTGCATTGAAGTGCAGGTTTGTTACAGGAGCTGGACCTGGAGCAGAAGATCGATGTTGAGATAAAGATGCGCGAGGGGACGACGAAGCTGCTGGCGGCGTGCCGCCACCAGGCGCAGACCCTCGAGGCTGCTAAGAGCCTACTCACCTCCAATGAGCGTATGTCTGCCTACATGGCCGAACTGCAGCGGCGCAAGAAGCAGCACCCCTCCCGCTCACTCGGGTAAGTACTGCACCAGCCTCTCTATACACTATTCACGGTCAAGTGAGCACTTTTGAGAGCCCAATCATATACAATCATAGTCAATAAATGTATTTTATTTTATATGCGGTGGTGTATACACACCGTGTTTATTACTTACATGTCAATATTTATTTTGAAAAGTGGTTAAAGGATAAAAAATGACACAAAGGAAAAAAAAGNGTGTTTATTACTTACATGTCAATATTTATTTTGAAAAGTGGTTAAAGGATAAAAAATGACACAAAGGAAAAAAAAGTAACTAGGGTCTCAAAAGTGCTAACTTTACTGTGGGCAGCCTATAGCTGGCAGCATGCTGGTACCAGNAAAAAAAAGTAACTAGGGTCTCAAAAGTGCTAACTTTACTGTGGGCAGCCTATAGCTGGCAGCATGCTGGTACCAGGCACAGACCCTCTAGGTTGCTAAGATCCTGCTCACCTCCAATTAGTGAATTTCTCCCTTCATGTCCAAGTTGCAGCACTGCAAGAAGCCTTCAACATCCTCAGAACTTTTGTAACATCCTGTAACACAGCAGCTTCGAAATTTCGTTCCTGGTCCAAATTGAATTTTAGTGACACCCCGAACCTCGGGAAGACATATTCTACAAGGCTAGTAATGGATGAAAAGTGATGACTAGATGTAGATTTTTGGGTATCGCAATGGAGAATGTCCAAAAATCTCCATTTAATCATTCATCCCCATTGCATAATTCATTCAAAGATCACATGAAAAGTGATTTCATTTAGCATATCTTTCTTAATACCCTCATCATTGCATGTAGGTGAACCATCACAGGACACGGAATCTTGGATTCTTGTCCTCTGTCCCTTCAGAGATTCACCACTCTTTTCTTCATGATGTTCGCAATAAGGACAGAATAATGGCCTCCCCGAAAGTGCATTTTTTGCTGACATCCAGATCTGTACTGCATTTGTCATATTCTTGAAGATGATGTATCCACCATGCTACTTGGCCTTCGGGGTTCTTAAAATTTAGCAGCCAGCATAATGATGCATGGTCGGTTCTTGGAATAAAATGTCTGCCATCAAGGTAGGGGCAGAAGTTTGACGTTGCATTCACTGCTGCCAGAAGCTCCCNGTTCTTGGAATAAAATGTCTGCCATCAAGGTAGGGGCAGAAGTTTGACGTTGCATTCACTGCTGCCAGAAGCTCCCTGTGTGAAACACAATAATTTCTGTCAGGTTTGTGTTAAACATTACTGAAGTTTTCTAGTGGCCTCCCCTCCTCANCCTGTGTGAAACACAATAATTTCTGTCAGGTTTGTGTTAAACATTACTGAAGTTTTCTAGTGGCCTCCCCTCCTCACCCTGAATTCTAGATAACACAACTACAATGCCTACATCACTAGCAACAGTATCCGTCACTATTCGGGAATCCCAGGACTGGTGGAGATACTAAAATAGCCTTAAGCTCACTAAAAGAAACTTCGCAGTGATACAATGAATTTTTTTTTTTTTTTATGATTATGACTTTGGTCTTCCAGGTGTCTTTTTCAATTCCGTGGGCCGACACTACAAGTCCCAAGAAATTAATTTTCTTTTGAGAAATTTAGCCATTCTTGGGAATCAGTTTCAAATTGGTCGCTACTACTATCTACAGTACAAAGTCTAATTATGTATGGTAGGTCTTCTTCAAATGTCCTTCTGGTCACAATGTTATCATCTATATAAACCTGTCAGATATTTAAAGGAAGACTTTTTTTTTNTCTTCAAATGTCCTTCTGGTCACAATGTTATCATCTATATAAACCTGTCAGATATTTAAAGGAAGACTTTTTTTTCCATAAGGCATTATAAGATGGCAGGGGCATTGCACAGCCCAAAGTGCGTAACTTTGAATTTCCAGGTTACTTTCCCTTGGACAAAAAAAAACAGTCTTGATCCTCAGTGACCATCTTACATTGCCAGTGCCCGCTTTTCATGTCCAAAGTAGAAAACCATTGCGAACCTGCTAGGCTGTTCAGTGTCTCGTCTATCTTTTGGANTCTTCAAATGTCCTTCTGGTCACAATGTTATCATCTATATAAACCTGTCAGATATTTAAAGGAAGACTTTTTTTTTCCATAAGGCATTATAAGATGGCAGGGGCATTGCACAGCCCAAAGTGCGTAACTTTGAATTTCCAGGTTACTTTCCCTTGGACAAAAAAAAAAACAGTCTTGATCCTCAGTGACCATCTTACATTGCCACTGCCCGCTTTTCATGTCCAAAGTAGAAAACCATTGCGAACCTGCTAGGCTGTTCAGTGTCTCGTCTATCTTTTGGAAAAATATAAGAGTCTTTCTTTGTCTCATTATTAAGCTGACGATAATCCATACAAAATCTCAGATACCCATCGTTCTTCGTAACAAGTAAAATGGGGGAAGGCAACAGATTTACCAATGGTTTTACAACATACAACTCCTTAATTTTCTTCAGTATACGATTAACTGCCTTATGTGAAGCTATTAGTAGTCGTCTTTGTGGTCTTCATGGGCTTGGCATCGCCTGTATCAATGCAGTGGCAGGTTACATTAGTCCTTCCAAGGTCATTTGGTGCATATGTTTAAGTCGTCCTATTTCTGCGAAGTAATTCAGAGACAGCCTTTTCCTGTCGCCAGTTGAAGGTTTCTCTTGTTCTTACTAACAGTTCCTGCAGTACTTCTGGTAGGAGGCATTCGATTTGTTTTACTCTAGAAGATTCTGGAACATTCGAAACAGTCTGTTTTCAAACCCCTGGCAAGACGAACGAAACTATCGGACAAATGAATTATTTTAACTAATTTAATGAGGGATGGAGTGGGAGTCTTAATAGAAAAGTAAGAACTAAATTTAATTTCTTATTTCTTTTTGTAATGAAAAAATACACACAGCTATTTTTGACAACTTTAAACTACATATTCTATTAACACTTATCATTCTCACTCAGTGCAATATTTAATGCTAATCTTAACACTAATTAAAGTTCTTGTCACTGTCTATACTTGCATTTGTCATTAATCGTCACTTATTATTTACACATATTCAATCAATGTGTCTATTGCCATCATTCCAAATGTCTGCCACTCATGCATCCAGTCACACAGTTCGCCGTCCAGTCTTACTCTCCACTGTGCCGATGCTCGCAGACTTCGCTTTCTCCGGTCACTGTCGCCGCTCGTCGCTTTGCTGACATCGAACACTTGGTGCTTACAGCCGTAGAAGGCTCCAGACTCGCGACTCGGAGGTCCGCGCCGTGGCTCGGTCCAGAAGGTTCCTCGCAACCCTAGTCGCGCTGAGGCGAGGGCGATGACCAGAACATTCTTGCAACGATAACACAAGTATTAAAATCTTCCAATGACAGGAGGCGGCATGAGTCCTTGGGGTCTATTCACTGGGTAAGGTCAACAGCCGCGCTACTGATCTTAGGTTTTTCAGGAGCTATTCACTGAGCAGTTCGATCGCCTTGCCTGGCACGCTACGAACTTTAGCTTAAGGTCTGGTATGGGAGGTGGTTTTGGCTCGCTTCTGACCTTTATATGTTCTTAAAATGACTCGTAAAATGGCGGATTTTCTTGCTTTTGAGGTTAATTCACATGTGAGTGTTACAGAAATGAAAAGAAACGTTTCAAAAAGTGGTTAAATATCAATTAAAAATTCCTAATTTCTTTTCACTTTCAACAGTAGATGATAATATATTACTATTATTATGACAAGTAGATTATGTTGTATTTACTCGATATCTTATTAAAGTTCTGTAAAAATGATATATTAAACTGTTTGATCATATTTCTGAATATAGTAAAAAGTGTTTCCATTTGATACGTAATTACTTTCATTGCTTTTTGATATACTTAAAAAGTAAATACACGTCAAATATATTAAAAATAGAGCACTTAATATTTTAGATATAGGAATCATAGATCGCGCAAAGTAAGTTTTCAGAAAGTTTCGCATTTTGCTTAAATTATTATGTGAAGTGTTCAGTATTAAATATGTTTTATTACATAAAATGTTTCTAATATAATTTATTATTTAAAGAAAAAATAAATACTAATTAAATCAATTTGTGATTCGGTGATTGTACCTAAAATTATAAGTAATTACGTGCACACTAAAGATTTCTTCCCTTGCATTGTAAATTTGCTTTTCTGCGCACGATTTTGCGTTGTCTCTTTACAAATAGATAAATAAAATTACTATTTATAACCTAATTTATTATGTTTTATCGTCAGACTGAGAAATTTATCCATTGTCTGTAAAATTTTGTGGGATGTGCTGTACTTGTAAACTGGCAGTATGTTTAAGACGTGCGAGAAATTTTTAGTTGGCCGAAGACGTCTATACAACACATTACTATCATTCTCTTCCAAGTTTACAATTCACTGCTTATTTGATAATGCTGCTAGATATGCAGACAGCAGCGATATCAAGAAGGCCATAAAGCTGTGTTGCCAAATATAGTATTGCCAACCTTACGATTGGTGAGAATTCCTTAGCAACGGTGCGTGGTGAATACCAAATTCACGACGGTGTTGTTATAAGAGCTGCAGTGTTTGCGAGCTAACAGCCAAAAGTTAGAGAGTAGACCTCCAGATGAGCATGCGCCAGTAACCCGATGCGGATCGCTGTGAGACGTCGTGCTGTTCCCGGCGACAGCAGGCGCCCGAGGAGGGGCGGTCAAGGCCACGAAGACAAAAGGCGCCGCTTGTAACAATAACAGTAGTTTAGAAGTTGGTAAAACTTACATTTTAAATTTAGATTTTTTGAAATTGGAAAGTTTTTCAATGAGTAAATTTAAAAACAATCAAACTAATTTCATTTCAAAAACAAATATTAACTTAATAAAGATTTTCATAAAAATGCTTAACATAACTAAAACTGTAAATAAAAAATATAAATATTACTTAAAATTTCATACAATAATACCACATAGAATACATCTAGAAATGTTTGTACTAACCGAGAATTACTTTATTTCGCAAAGACAAAGTTACAAATTATTACATACTTTTACAAGTATTAAACTTAAAACAAGTTGATGTTTATGAATGCCGTGCTGTTAAACAGCTATTGGATTTTTTCGGGGGGAGGGTACGTTTTCTTATAACGTGTAATTTTTTTTTACGTTTAGATAAATTGATAATTTTTCATCTGACTTTCTTAGGAAATATGAGATAATGCACATTTCCACTATTCGATACATTTAGTAACCAACAGAAAATACTGTAGGTATTTAATGCTAATAATTGTTGTCCTGACGTACATTGCTATTTTGTAATTATGAACCTGCGAATGTGCAGTGTGCTTGCAGAAACTTAATGTCAATATGAAGTGCAGCAATTCATTAACTAGGTAACACTAATACTTCCGAAGAAGTAAAGTTAAGTGCTTTTTGCTTAACTTACTACATTGATTTATATATCTGTAAACAAGAATTCATCTCCTACGTCAAGTTGGTTGTGTGGTTAAAGGAGTCTGTTTTTAACGCAAGGGTTGTTGGTTGGAATATCCTTTCCGGCGAAGTGCATTTGTGTTTTGTGAATTATATTTCGAAAGGTCTCTCGCTCTCTCTCTCTCTGTCACTCTCTCGCTCTCTCTCTCTCTCTCTCTCTCTCTCTCTCTCTCTCCCAAACCATCTTCTGTATTATTTATTCATCACAGATGTTTTCTAGAACAAAAAAGGTAATTAATAATGTAAGATAAAATAAAAACCTGTGTTTTGTAAACATTACGAATATATGTTGCAGATTTTACAAAAAAACATTTTGTAGCTCTAGAAAAGATTTTTTTTTTTTTTGCAATATTATTTCCAATTTTGTCCTNAACATTTTGTAGCTCTAGAAAAGATTTTTTTTTTTTTTGCAATATTATTTCCAATTTTGTCCTACAAAACATATTTTTCACACCGTAGGGACGTGCAGTGCGCCATAAAAGGAAAGAATCGCCATTCAACGTCTTATAGAGGTGGGTTGCCAACGCGAAGACTGTACGAAAGTTCAGTGCCGTGCTCGTAAAGGCGACCAGACACTCGATGCGCGTAGCTAGATTGTCCTTATTAGCGCTGCTACGCTTCTATGCCTCGGATAAGGAATTTTTTTCGAAATTTGATTTCAGAACTGTAGGGCTGTGCAAATATTCGGTACACCGAAACAAAAACAAAAAATTACCACTTTCATTTCCGTTTCGGTAANAACTGTAGGGCTGTGCAAATATTCGGTACACCGAAACAAAAACAAAAAATTACCACTTTCATTTCCGTTTCGGTAAGAAATTTGGTGGCCAAAAATTGTGACGAAACGAAAATCCTCGATTTTGTTGATTATTCAGATGATGTAATGAATGTCCGTTTAGTGCACCGGAATTTTGGTATGTGAATCATGTTGTTTGCTTGTAACTAAAATAACTACATCAAATAATAATTTTAATGTAGGGAAGAACCTCGGTATCCTATTTTTTGTTTGGTTTTCCTGAAAATTCGCCATAATGAATAACTTGCTAACATGTTATGAAATTTGTTCAACTTTAGTTAAGACTGAGGTCTAATGAATTTATTTTTAATTTTCGTTTCAATTTCACGAAAGTTCATATCATATTTTTCTTTTTCATTTCGTGAGCAAAAGAGTGAGATCCGCACGACCCTACAGAACAGCTCAGCCTTGAGCGAACTACACGGATTGTCTACACACAGAATGCCACACGTGCACGATACACGACCAAGTTCCACGCAACTAAGTGCCGTATGTGAGGTAGAGAAATGGACTTGGATGTGTACCCATCACCTCGGCCTTGTCACNGTTCCACGCAACTAAGTGCCGTATGTGAGGTAGAGAAATGGACTTGGATGTGTACCCATCACCTCGGCCTTGTCAATCAACTAGATCAAGTCCCGCCAGCCTGCATCGGTTTTCTCCTTCTTTGGCAGAGAAGCGCGGGATATATAAGGGCTACAAGAGCACAATCGCCGCTACGCGCAGGGCTCTGAACTGGCGTGCAATGTTCTCGTTGTGCTGCGTCTGCCTGTGGGACTTTCAGCGGCAACTCTATCATTTTATTGATGGAAAGTCTGCAGCAAAGTTCAGGCTCCTATCGTATTTTAGCTCGTGTCCGGCTGGTATGTTTTAAGATACGGCAGTCTGAGAAAGCCGTTTTTAACTATATTGGAGGCTCCAGAATAATATTAACAGCACGCGTGGTAACTTTAAAGTCCATTCTTTCCTCGTCTGGGGTATAATGTCTTTTCGTAGGTAAACATACTGGCGGCACGTTTAATAGATTCGTCAAGAAACTATGATTTCAAACACACTGCAACGCGGTTCAAGCACCAGGCAGGCGGGACCCTGCTAGGNTTAATAGATTCGTCAAGAAACTATGATTTCAAACACACTGCAACGTGGTTCAAGCACCAGGCAGGCGGGACCCTGCTAGGATATTGTATTTATTCATCCTTGCGTAGACTGCTGGTGCTGTAACTCATAGAACTGCCATTAAAAAGGAACCAGTCCTGTCTGCTTTGAGTCGGAACTGGAACGGTTTGAAGTACGCGGGAGGTACTATTACGTGGTTTTAACGTGTTCACCTGTGTGCTTTGCCAAAGACTGAATTCCGGAGTTACAGAGTTTGTCTTTTTGCGCGTCACAGTGTATTGTAGCGTGTTTTTTTCTTGGAATTCACGCCAAACTCAAGTGCGAGTGGTGTTGTAAAAAAAAAAGTGATGACGCCACTGGAAACCCTTTCATGTTTCTCTCAGATCGCGTGAAGTCTGCGTACACTTTGTTGGAAATAAATAGTGAGCAAGGGGGTAAAATACAACCCCTTCTCTTCTCTTTCATGTTCCATTCCGTACTTTCGCCTTCTCGGCTTGCATGAATATTTTCTCACTGCCTCCGTAGGCACTGCAGTTTTTATGCGTGGCGTGAAAAACACAAGCACGTCTGTCATAACTGATGCGGCGATATGTCCGCCTCCAGATGGCGAATAATTGGTTCCCAGAACACACACACAGAGAGAGGGATAGAGAGAGAGAGAGAGAGAGAGAGAGAGAGAGAGAGAAAAGAAAAATGTATGTCTACTGCAACACCAAAGAAAAAAAAACCNGGGAGGGAGAGAGAGTGAGAGGGGGAGGGAGAGAGAGAGAGGGAGAGAGAGAATCTGTGGCGTGGCTCCAGTATGAAGTGGTCGGAATTGTTTCCTTAAAGAAAGCATATCGTCCCGTTTTGTCCTTGCAGAACACAACTGCGAAAGAACTTTTGAATGGTTGGTCGTGGGGTTAGCAAATTATGCATATCTTGTAACCTTATGTTTAAATTTTCAAATTTAATCCTATCAGAAATTCAAATGGTAAGAATTTTAAAACAAAGCAAATTGAATCAACAGGTAAAAATTCTATGTATATAACTGGTCCTGCAGTCAAATAATTCAGTCGTATTGAAAATTTAGAATATAAATAATTTAAAAACAGGAAATATTTAAAAGTTGGAAAACCTTATAAAAATTTTTAATTTTTAAATATTTGGTTATATAATTTGGTTACATGATTCACCTAAAATTTACGTTTACAATATGGATGGTAAAATTATTAAATATGTTACAAAACTATATTTGTGTATGTTTTACAAAAGTTAGAAAGACGGAACATTTTCTATGTTTAAATTAACCAATAATTCTTTACAAACTAATGTTTTTAATGTTATTATGTTGCCAATCGATTTTTCCGCCGAAATCCNTGAAATCCATATCCTTCTTAATAAGGGGGGTTTTCTATTGGTCCTAATACCGTGCTTATACATAGAATATATAATGCAGTGTGATGGTAGAGCTGGTTCCGGAGCGACTTTGGACGAAAGTTGAATTTACGTGAAAATCTGCGCGAAAGCACGGAGTTTTACGTAAATCCGGTAAATGCGTGTCTGCAAGGGCTTATTCATGTTCGGGACGTGCAGTATCCATTTATTTTTAATAGGCTGGCGCATGAAGTGCGTTGCAAAGGTTTGGTAGAAAACCATTGATTCAGAANCAGTATCCATTTATTTTTAATAGGCTGGCGCATGAAGTGCGTTGCAAAGGTTTGGTAGAAAACCATTGATTCAGAAAGGTTGAATATTTTGTTTTGGCGTCTAAACACTAAAAGCCGTTAAGAAATATTTCGTGCCCAAATACAAGTTGTTTCGAGATCTCATCTCTCCAAGGATTGATTTAATGGGCGTGAAAATGTCTTGAGACCTCTTCTTTTCATCATCAGTTTTAGCAGCAATACAAAACTCCAGGTACGAATCATATTTTCATCTTTCATAGCGCGCCATAAAAATATAGGGCGAACGCTTAAAATTACGTTGAGGTGAGTCTCCCACGAAAAACCTGCACGCCAGATTGCATTGCGCGTAGAGGCGACGAGGCAAGTGGTTGGACGAGCAAGAGTCGACCTTAGAGCTCGTGCGTTCCGAGGCTTCGAACACGCAACATTAATCCCGGCGTGGCGAGCGGAACCCTGCTGTAAACTGGGCACACAGTTATTACATTAAAATGTAGCACGGTGATATAACCGAAACCTCTAATCAGTAATTTCCAGAAGTAATGGCGTTCCTCAAATACCTTAAATAAATAGCGATTCCTTTGTTGTATTGCATGTTACGCAGCTTGGAAGTGTGATGGCATACAAATAATTTGTTAATTACCGGCTCAAAATATTTACCACAAATAACAGTTACATGACAGACGCTCTTCATTTTTAAATTGGCAATCTTGCCGACCACAAACACGCACAAGGAAACCAAAACATTTGCGTTTGTCAAACCAACAGAAGGCTGCAGGAAAGTTCGCATCCCAGANACAAGGAAACCAAAACATTTGCGTTTGTCAAACCAACAGAAGGCTGCAGGAAAGTTCGCATCCCAGAGACGTAGAATATGCAGCGGGTTAGAGTCCGGTTTTAATATCTTGTAGAGCGGTGTCCGATAAAAAAAAATAGTTTTGTAATGCTTTTAAATGGTAGTTGGCCCTGCGCTGCTGGTTGGGGGGTTGCGAGTTGAGATGGCACCGTGTTTCCTGTGCGCGAATGTGTCTCACAGCCACGCACGTCACCTTTACGCAACCANCAGTATCCATTTATTTTTAATAGGCTGGCGCATGAAGTGCGTTGCAAAGGTTTGGTAGAAAACCATTGATTCAGAGAGGTTGAATATTTTGTTTTGGCGTCTAAACACTAAAAGCCGTTAAGAAATATTTCGTGCCCAAAGACAAGTTGTTTCGAGATCTCATCTCTCCAAGGATTGATTTAATGGGCGTAAAAATGTCTTGAGACCTCTTCTTTTCATCATCAGTTTTAGCAGCAATACAAAACTCCAGGTACGAATCATATTTTCATCTTTCATAGCGCGCCATAAAAATATAGGGCGAACGCTTAAAATTACGTTGAGGTGAGTCTCCCACGAAAAACCTGCACGCCAGATTGCATTGCGCGTAGAGGCGACGAGGCAAGTGGTTGGACNAATTGCGCGTAGAGGCGACGAGGCAAGTGGTTGGACGAGCAAGAGTCGACCTTAGAGCTCGTGCGTTCCGAGGCTTCGAACACGCAACATTAATCCCGGCGTGGCGAGCGGAACCCTGCTGTAAACTGGACACACAGTTATTACATTAAAATGTAGCACGGTGATATAACCGAAACCTCTAATCAGTAATTTCCAGAAGTAATGGCGTTCCTCAAATACCTTAAATAAATAGCGATTCCTTTGTTGTATTGCGTGTTACGCAGCTTGGAAGTGTGATGGCATACAAATAATTTGTTAATTACCGGCTCAAAATATTTACCACACACAACAGTTACATGACAGACGCTCTTCATTTTTAAATTGGCAATCTTGCCGACCGCAAACACGCACAAGGAAACCAAAACATTTGCGTTTGTCAAACCAACAGAAGGCTGCAGGAAAGTTCGCATCCCAGANACAAGGAAACCAAAACATTTGCGTTTGTCAAACCAACAGAAGGCTGCAGGAAAGTTCGCATCCCAGAGACGTAGACTATGCAGCGGGTTTTAATATATTGTAGAGCGGTGTCCGATAAAAAAAAAATAGTTTTCTAATGCTTTTAAATGGTAGTTGGCCCTGCGCTGCTGGTTGGGGGATNTGGTAGTTGGCCCTGCGCTGCTGGTTGGGGGATTGCGAGTTGAGATGGCACCGTGTTTCCTGTGCGCGAATGTGTCTCACAGCCACGCACGTCACCTTTACGCAACCAAAACACGCTGGAAAGCTGCGCGACCTATTTGCTTAATTTGTTAAAGAGACCCGCCTGCTTGGAGAAGCACAAGAGCTGTAAGGGCGACACTGGCACGCGCTACAAGTGCGCCATCGCCCATACGCGCAAGGCTCTGAAATGGCGCGCGGTGTTCTCGTAGTGCTGCGTGTACCTATGGCACTTTCAGCGGCAACCCGATCATTTGATTGGTGGAAAGTCTGTAGCAAGGTTCAGTGCATGTCCTTAGAGTACTTTTGTGTACAACGCGCGTATTGAGAGATACAACGCTTTGAAAAAAGCTGTTTTTAACCATGTTGGTGTTTCTCGATTGCATGTTGCATTGAAGCTAACCGACAGGCGTAGTCTGAAATGTGTGTTCTTTTCGTAGTTCAGCACATTATACGCACGTTCTATAGTTTTGTAAAAAACCTGGATTTCAAATACACTCCTGTTTGATCCTCCCATGCCACTTGTTACAGACATAACAGGATAACTACTTGTTTTAAAAGTTCTTTAAGAAGATTTGCAGTCATCGGAGTATCGAAGCCATAAAATATGGGCTGCTTCCATTTACCCATAACTACTTGGTCGGTTGAGCGTGGGCGTACAATTTTTTTGTTCTTTGTGTCAAAACAGAGCAGGTTTGAAATATGCATTTCATTGTACGATAAGGCAGTTGCACGTTCTCTCTCTGAAAATGTTGTTCCTTTCTGTTTCATCAAAAGAATGTCAGTCAATATCCCTGGGCTACAGTCAATCTCAGAAGTCCACCTGCGCAAAGTTGCGATAGATGGCAACGGATACTGCAGTTTATTTCGAAGATATATATAAGCTTTAACACTCACACTCTTGAGAGAAACTGCTGCAGCAATATCTTCATTAAACCAAAGTATTCTTTTTTTCTTATTGAGTTGGATCCTTATTAGATCGGGTGTAAAGTAAGCAGACAGAATTTCTCTGACTTTTTCAGCAAAATTCTTGTTCATCTTACTTTTACTGTTGGTAAATTCTCCATTAGAATTTGTCTTTCTTTCTTCAATTGTGTGTTAGAGACAAGGAGATCTTCGGCTTTGCCATTCAAGCGAGAATTTTCTTCTTCCAGTCCTTTATTCTCATCGACATTTTCAGTGATAAATCTTCTGATACCTCTACTTGTGTTTTGTAAAATACAGTAATTTATGCAGAAAAAGCCCCAATAATCGTATAGAAATCTAGCAGAAAATTATTTTTATTGTCCGTAATTAATGGTCTCCTATTTTCTGAGAAGTTATGATAATAGTTGGTAGAAGATGAAATTACTAGGTTTTACGGGAATTCAACTTGAAGTATAATATCCACAAAAACAGTCAAGCGTTATAGGCTATTCACGGAAAAGTGAGCACTTTTGAAAGCCCTCTAATTTCGAATAATAGTCAATAAATATAATTTATTTTAGCCTTAGATGTTAACTTCCTAGTGCGATGGAATGTACACACTGTGTGTATTACTTACATAACATTATTTATTTTAAATGGTGGTTAAAGGATACAAAATGGCTGAACGGAAAAAAGTAACTAGGGCCTCAAGAGTTCTCACTTTACCGTGAACAGCCTGTAAACTAACTGACACTGTATCGAATACGAGACAAGAACAAATGTTATCAATTGAGTTTTAAATTAAACATGTATCGGCGTGGGAATTAATTTATTACAACTTATTAGATCTTTTTATTTCACGGACGCTAAAATATGAGTCAAACACTGAACTCTTTACATACCTCATGTTGACTTTTAAGATGAAACATTGAAAAGAAAATTAGCATGGCGATATTTTGCAGTTTTCAAACGAACTGTGCAGTAAACCTCGTAAATCTATGGCAACACCAATTGCTATACAGTCTGACAGACCTCTCGTAATAACATGTAGCAACTAAATATTAAATATTACGTAAATGTAACATACATTTAAATAATTATCTATTGCACGTCTCCAAACAAAATATAGCAGATATTTAATCCCCAAATGCTAAAGAAGTTTAAAATTAATGGTGATTTTCAGATTCCGCAACACACTAAGTTAATTTTCACCGATACAAAAAGTTTAAACTGCTCTACCCAGAATCAGTGTAAAACTACTTAGTACTTCAGTTACATAAATATACTGATTCAAACAGTACACACATTTTTTCTTCCAAAAGCTCCTCCAACTTTTATCTTAACTTGCGTTGTTCAAATTCATCTTATTTACTAGTGCTCTCGAAACCGACTTATGATGAACAAGAGAGGCTAAACTGTGGAATATATTTCACTTAAAAAATGTATACAGGCAGTAGAAATCGAACCAGCTACCCTATTATTATTAGCTTAACTAGTTAACCACTACACCATTTTGGCTTTAGCCCGCAGTACAGTACAGTGTAGAAAAGAACCGTTTTGCGAGTGAAAAACCTTGCAACTCCATTGAATCAAAGGACATTTTACTGATTATAATTTAGAGTGAAGACCACATGCATTATATTTTATGAGTCTGGCCCTGCGTCTATTTAAATTAATACGTTCTACAATTGGAATGCACCCTATATATCGCGTGTATGCATAGATTACATATTATATATTTTTACTTGCTCTTGGGCTGCAACACTTCATTTGAGTTGTTCATGCTATTACTGCATTCTGATTGTTCCAATCTCCTTACGCAAGCTGCTGTTCTCTTGAAAATCTTCGTTTCTATGAATAAAAAAAATNGCATTCTGATTGTTCCAATCTCCTTACGCAAGCTGCTGTTCTCTTGAAAATCTTCGTTTCTATGAATAAAAAAAAAATGTTTGGTATATCAGCTTTGTTACAATTCAAACGCAAAGTTTTTTATGATTATCAACACTTTCTTTGTNAAAAAAAATGTTTGGTATATCAGCTTTGTTACAATTCAAACGCAAAGTTTTTTATGATTATCAACACTTTCTTTGTTTGATTAAACTATTACTTGTATTAGAGTCCGACGCATTTAAAAACTAGATATCTGCACTAACTATTTCTTTGATAATTATGTAACTTACATGGATATTTAGCATACCTAGTCGAATTCAAAGCTGCCACTAGAATTTCACGAACAACATTTTTCCTCTCTCTCTTGCCTTGCACCTTTCAGAGCGTTCATTGTTATGACTTGGGCATTCTTTCAGTGTCAAATGTAATGATGAANCTCTCTTGCCTTGCACCTTTCAGAGCGTTCATTGTTATGACTTGGGCATTCTTTCAGTGTCAAATGTAATGATGAAATTTAATCATCTTTAATTTCCGGCACTTATCGGGAGAATAATTCAACATCATATGTTCTTTTATTTTCGTGTAATCTTCTTGCGTGAAGTGGATGTAGCAAATTCTAGCTGAAAAAGTTTAATACAAAGGAATTAAAATTTAAAATGATTTTACATTATTTTTAGGAACAATAAGTAAATATGAAATAAGAGATATCATCTGACCATTATCAACATTAATGTTATCTTTTATTTTGCAGGCTATCTATCACCCACTTTTTACACAGATCTTCGGAAACCTGGAGTACTTAATAGCACTTCCTTTAGTTTTTCGCGTGTGATTGTGACAGCCATGAACTGCACACTTTGACATGGCAAATCCACTAATCCTTCTGTGAAGAAAGCGAAGGAAACGATGTCACTCTTACAAANTTTGACATGGCAAATCCACTAATCCTTCTGTGAAGAAAGCGAAGGAAACGATGTCACTCTTACAAACACTACGTACCTTGAAAGATCCGTGATTTGTTGCGATAGCGTCGGTGACCCGGCGAGAAGGAATGCTGCTAGTACGCGGCTGAGATCCTGGTGACATCGGAGGGCAGTTGAGATGCGCGTCAGTTCACCTCCACACTCTTCCAGCCACGGTCTCCTATGATATTCGGGCAACGCTAGTAGTCAATAAAATAAAACCCCATCGAAATGTTAGTAGTTCAAAGTGTGTTCTTGATTTTAAGTTTCGGGAATTAGCGTAGTTTGATACCTTTCTACCCGAAGGGTTCCGCCTGGCTGGTGCATAAGAGCGTTGCAGAGGTTTGGTAGAAAAAATACGTGATTCGAAAACTATTGGATATTTTGTTGTGGTGTCTATACACGAAAAGCGTTTATGTACTTCGACACCCAAAGACAAGTTTCGAGTTTTCTTTTCAACTCTTAGGATTAATACTTTAAGGCATGAAAATGGTTAGAACGAGTGTTTCCGTAAACTTTTTTTAAACAGTAAAATTTTCTATGCAGAAACGTGCAATAAAAATATATGGTCACCGCCTAGTCACGTTCAGGAGAGTCGCTGACGGAGACTGCATCCCAGTTGGGCGCCTTGCGCGTAGAGGCGATGAGGCGAGTGGTGCGTGGGCAAGAGTCGACCTTAGAGCGTTTCGAGGTATTGAACGTGCAAAATAACCGCCTGCATGCATCGTTTTTCTCCTTTTTGGCCGAGAAGCTATAAGGGTCACACTGGCTCACACGCAGGGCTCTCGTGCAGTGTTCTCGTAGTTCTGTGTGTACCTACGGGACTTTCAGCGTTGACCCTGTCATTTCATTGTTGAANACGGGACTTTCAGCGTTGACCCTGTCATTTCATTGTTGAAAAGTGTGTAGCCAAGTTCAATACAGACTCCTATCGTAGTTTAGCTCGTGTCCGGCTTGTATGTTTTAAGATACGGCAGTCTGAAAAGGCCGTTTTTAAGTATATTGGAGGGCTCCAAAATAATATTTACAGCATGCGCGGTAACTTTAAAGTACCATTCCGTCCTCGTCTGGGTGGTATGATGTACTTTCGTAGGTAAACATACCGGTGGCACGTTTAATAGTTTCGTAAAAAACAACAGCATTTCAAACACACTGCAATGCAGTTAAAGCGCCAGGTAGGCGGGGCCTTTAACAATGTTTGTTTACTGAGGTGCGCCAGTTGTGTTCCCGTGTATGTGTCTGCGCGGGGGCTGACGAGGTGCGGCGAAACAAACACGAGCAGCCCAGTACACACGTGTCATGTGTTTGCCACCGACTGGCGGTCGTCAGTCCCCTTGAGGTCTGTGGTGACGTCATCAGTGGCGCTTCCCCCCCCATCTACAGTCACCACGAGGCACTGTGGTCCTGCTCATCACCCACTAAGACAGGGTCCCAGTCGACAATTTAGTAATTTATTATGGTCCAATGGATCTTCGTTAGTCACTTGGAGGCAACCAATCATTTTTGTTCTTCCCCAGTCTGGATACAAGATGTTGATGATCTGTTCTTGAATTGTTTTTGCCTCTATAACCTTGTAAAATCTATCACATGCCCACATATCTTTCTTTATTGGTCCTTTAATGGTTAAAATAGGGATCCTTGNATAACCTTGTAAAATCTATCACATGCCCACATATCTTTCTTTATTGGTCCTTTAATGGTTAAAATAGGGATCCTTGTCAATCTTACTCAAAGCTTCATAAGTGTAGTTTTAACATGTTTACTATACAATAAGGGCTGGATAAATACTGTCTCCCTCAGTCAACAGTAATTTTATGAAGTTTTAAATTAGCATGCAATTTAAAGTAGTAAAAACACATGCATTTTACATACATCAACAAGTGCTGAGCACAGCCTGTACTTATAAGAAACTTTATTGCAACAACTGAAACCATTAATTAATGTAGGTGTGAAAAGGATATTGGGTTCTGTTAGAAGGTGGATAGTTACATCTAACACTTCTTCCAAGATATGTGGTTGGTCTTCAGTCACACACACAGGATTGTATTTTGGGAGAGGCTGAACCTCCATTTTGGAAGCGAGCACTTAGCACAATAAGAACAGCTTTTCCCAATGTAAAGAATACTTTAATTTCAATTACACGCTCTAGGGAAACTTACTAAAATTGTTTATTTCAAATTTTAGTACATAATTTTGAGTTTTTTTTTCAAAATTTGTTTGTATTTATATTTATTTTGACCTGTGTATGCCCTTGTTCTTGGCTCACATTATCTTTTTTGAATGCACTTCAATGTGTGGTTTTAAGCGTAGCAAAAAATATTTTTTTTGATCTGTGTTGTATTCAAGTTGACACAGTTCTTGTTTTGATGTTACAACTAATGAGGTATACACTTTGTGTTCATTTATAGTGATATGAACCTTTCATAACGTAGACCAACAGCACAGTTTACACATCACCACAGGGAAGATCAGTGGACATGAGCCTCGCAGTGTTACTGGAGGGGCAGTGGCAAACGTTGGAAACAAAGTGGTGGATCCACACTTGAGAATATTTTTTTGTGGGAAGAGAAAGGGGATCTGGCAGGAGGTCTATGGGTATAGAATATTTCTGGGAAAATCTTTTAATTTAAACGTTGTAGATAATATTTTCTGGAAACAAAATATTAAATTCGAGTTTAAAATTCAGTCAAATTTAATATTTCTTACTCATCCCCTTTTTTTTCTGATTTTTTAATGCATGTTTTGTGGCTCTTAGCTTTACACCTGCAGACTCTATTAATTATCGTCTTGTTCCATTCAGGTGTAAGGGGCCTGTCTGCGAGGTGCGAAGGCTTAGTGGGGTTTCCAACCTCCCATCTCTGCCACTCGTGTACAGTCCCAGCTGAAGATAACCTTAGTGTGCATTATATACACAAATGTGCATACTGGGTGTGAATGGGTTAAAGCAAATTTGTGTATTAATATTTTCCAGAAAATCAGTTTATAAACTAGTATCAGTTGTATTTACAAACTTTCTCAGACTGACAAATAATTGTGTTTACAAGGTCGAGTGAAAACCACGTAAATGAGGGGATAATCTACCACACCTCTTGGGGCAATTTACATAACAGCATTATTACATAATGTGTGCAGTTGACATTGTTGCTTGTGTTTGTTTAAATAAATTGACACTGAATGGAAAAGCATCTCCACTCTGGATGGAAAGCAAATTGTGTACAGTGTGACTAGTGCCAAAGAAATTTATGTGAGTTCAGGGAATTTAAATAAATTATTTAGCAGTGCATCTAATAGGAAAATAAATATTGTATTCTATCACTTCTTGTATATACCATCCTTTAAATTATTTCGGTTCATTAAATTTGTTTAGGAAGTTTTTAAAGCCTGGGGGCGATATTGTGGTTTTGTGTGTTAATAATAACTGTTGTTATTCATATTTTCTTGTCTAAATTATTCTTCTTGGAAAAATTTAATTTTAGATGCAAGCTAAAGATTATAATTTAATAAAAGATTATGTAGTAAATTCGAACATTTGCAATGGTTCTCAATGAATCGCTACATTGTAGGATTCTTTTCTTTGTATTGCGATTTTCCTCTCCGCCCTGAGATAGCTATTATTCCACCTCTTTATCACCTTTTCTTATATGCCTTCATCATATTTACTTTTTATTAGCATTTGTTACTACTTAGAAGAGCATTCACAAAGGAAGATGACCGTGTTGGTACTAGCAGTAAAAGAAAGTTGTAATTTTTAAGGAATCAACATAAAAATGTTAAATTTTTACAGTGTATGTTAGTCAGGAAAAAGTAAAAGGGTACCTGAAAAAATCTGGGAAATTTCTTATAAGGAGGCTACGAACCGCCCTCGTGCGGGCGAGATAACCGGCAGCATTTTGCACTCGTGAAGTACAGATGGGGCAGTTGACCCAGACATCCTCCAGCGGCTGCCACTCGACTGGACCAGGAATAGCTGTGCGGATATAGCTCCGGCCCACGCACTCCAACATCCCATGTGCTCTTGCCTGCAGGTTGTTTTGTTCTCGCTCACCGCACAGCCATGCCATGAATGAACCCACTGGTTACGTAGTGTTCATGAAAACCTCACTGTTTTGCCTTACTTGGGGGCACGGTAGACATTACTGGGCTGGGTTACATGGGACTTGACCCCACTTCAATTGCGAAACCCTCACATTGAAAACTGTCCTGTGAATGTTTTAAAACAGAAATGAAATTATATCAGAATAATTTAAAGTACTGATTTTATTCAAATAATTTAATGTTGTTTCCAAAAATTATGATGAAACAGTCGCCCCCCTCCTGTGCCTAGAATGGGAAAAATGACCTCCTTTCCCCCAAACAGGAAGTCTAGATCGGCATCTGGCGTGCACGAACTGCTGCAAGCACCAGTATATACTGTTTGATACTGCAACCAACCTGTACAAATGCTAGAATTGAATACATGAAGCTTAAACAAGATACACTGCAGTAGCGTAACGATGTAGTGGCAGCTGTAGGATCAGAAAAAAAATATCATATGACCATGCTTTCAATTGAGAAACCTTGAATGCAGGATGGTTTAATTATGTACACCATTTATATATGGTAGCCTTAGTTATTTTGTTGCAGTGAAAAGTTTTATTTTTTTGGCATTGCTGCTTTTATTGATGTGGTGACTATTAATTTATCTGGACTGCAAGCCAAGTTATGAAATAATTGACTATGAAAACAGTAATATTATCATTGCATATATAATATGAGAAAAATTATGCCCTGATGACATTCAGTTTACCTCAATTCAAGATTGTATATATGGCAGATGTAAAACACGTTCAAATCATCAAAAGTGCAGAAATTATTCGGGAAATGAAATTCTCATAAATGCTCGTTGTGTATTCACAGTGTTAAACTGTTGACATGATGTGTGGTAAAAAAATGCTGTTATATGGCTGGCATTTTACATTGTTGATAAAAAACTTTGTTTTAAAAAGAGGTGCTAATTATTTATGCCAGGTATATAAAGTGTGCTAGAACACAAATGTAGTATTCAAAAAGAAATTTCTATAATTCAATTTACTGTCTCATAAATTGTATAAGATGAAAGAGGACAGCACAATAGTTAGTCATCTTTCAACCATTTTTGTTAGAGCTTGTTTTTCTGCTTTCATGATTAGCAGTAAAAATTATTTTCATAATCACATCCCATGTAAATTACACACACCTTATCTTTGTCAATTGTTTGTGCTTGTGACAAAGAATTTCAAATACATTGTTCGTTATTCAGGTAATGTTATAATTACACACTATGGAAACTAATTTAAATTCATGTTGGCTTGCATTGAAAAATTGCAGCATGAGAAATTTACCTGTGTGTCAGAATCAGGAAAATAGTATTTGATAACAATATGTGGTTTTAACCATTCTTAGTTGTGGTGTTGCATATCATATTATTTTGTTAGCTCATAAAATGGGCTGTAGTTCAAATATTAAAAGCTTTGTTATGAGAGACAAGTGGATTTGTATTGGCTTCTTTTTATCAGTATGAGACTATGTCCTTGCAATCTTCTGTACCTAAGAGCATTTAACCACCATAAAACTAAAGCTCTCTTGTTGATATGTATAGTGTACAAACATGTTTGTGTATATTTCAGGTATGGTTGTCAACCCTGTACGGCTAGGGTGTCCCTGTCTGATCTGAGAATGCCATTAATGTGGCGTGACACAGATCACTTCAAGAACAAAGGCGACTATCGACGGTTTGCAGTTTTCTGCCTGGCGCGGATTGGGACAGAAATTTACGACACTACACTTTTGTGTCCAGTCGACCGCTCGCTCACCGATCTTACTTTCCCCGACATTCTTCTCTTGTGAGTACGAGAGATTGCGTGCAATATTTTCAATACAAAAACTCATCAGTGTTTAGTCCATAGCAATAATTAAGTTTTGCAATGATTGTGATGGTGATTCATGTATTATTATCCTACTTTTCCTTTCACTGAAAAGTGTAAAAACATGAATTTCACATTTTAGAAACATTTATAATAACCAAAAAGCAGTGCTATTAACAATATGATATTAAGAAGTGTGTAAGAAAATACAAATTTTTAGCCAATTATTGTGAATTCATTGTCTTGTCGACATGTGTATTTTGCTTGAAATGATTAGTACTTCACTGTGACAGTAAGACATTAGATAACAAGCTTTTTGTAATAGTAATGTGTTTGAAGTGAGATTCTACCAGTTTACTAAAAGTGGTTAACTTCTTTATAATTAGTCCTTTTTTACAAGATTTTTTCAGACAAACACACATGTTTTTGCACAAGGAGATTCATTCCAGAGAGACTACATCAATATATTGCCAAATAGTAATCCTCTGGAAAACATAGGCAAAATTAATTGAAATGAAATGTACTGCAACTAGTACAAAACTATGTAATTCAAAATTATTTTTTTTAACTTGCACTGCTAAAAGTAGTTTAGTACACTATATGAATTATTTTAAAAACTATTGGGACCTGCTGATTTATAGTAAAGAATTAAGACACACAAACATACTTGGTTGATTCAGTCTTTCTTACAACAACGCTGTTCATAGTTTTGGGCTTTTTCAACTTTCAGAATGTGCAACATAAGAAATATTTGGACATCAACAAAGTTCTGCAGACACCCTGTAATTCATCATCTTACCCTCGCAGTTATGTTACAATTGACACAAACGTGTTTGAATGTATCCTCATGATGATTAAGACTATTATAAATGAAAAAACAAGTGATATATAATAATATATGTATAGAATTCCAAGTGCTCCCAGGAGTGCCATCGTAGTAAATTGCTTCACACACACGCACGTGCACACACACACACACACACACACACNATGTGTATAGAATTCCAAGTGCTCCCAGGAGTGCCATCGTAGTAAATTGCTTCACACACACGCACGTGCACACACACACACACACACACACTCTCTCTCACACTCTTTCTCTCTCACGGACTGTAGAATTTGTTCCTCCGCATTNCACACACACACACACACACACACTCTCTCTCACACTCTTTCTCTCTCACGGACTGTAGAATTTGTTCCTCCGCATTTGAGCCACTGTCCCACATGGATGCTTCCAGATAGGCTCGTTCCGTGCTGCTGAAGAGAACTGGTGCACCATTATACATTAAATATCTCTTCCTTGATGAAACAGAATGTTATTTAGTGGAATGATTACAGCAATACTCTATAAAAATTAGTTTGGATTTTGAATTTTTTAATGCATTTAGTGACCTTAGGGAAACACTAAACACTCGGGAATGAAAGAAGGAATTGGCTAGGACCTTTATGGCCTGTATTAAGAAACCATAGCAGCATTCATCTGTGTAGTGATTTAAAAAAAAAAACCTGGAAAACCAAAATCAGGATGGCTGGACCGGGAATTTAAACTGGGTCCTCCAAAATTCAAGTCCAGTGTTTTATCACTGTGCCCTCTACCTCAGTACCACTGTGCCACCTTAGACAATTACGTCATCGAGCCACTCAAGCATTGTGGAAATTATCACTCTGTCCCTAGTTAGCTACTTGTTGAGGATGGTCGACTTTCAATAGTGCCTGAACTTGTTGAATGTGATAAAAATACCACAGGTTGAGGTTGCTTCTCACACTTGGAGATATTATACTTTTTGTACCATGCTGACCTAAAAGCTCATTTTCCCTTTGAAACTTAAGATAACTTCATTCATTTTTGCAGTTGTAAAGTTCACTTCATTGTACACTCACTTTGTGAACATTTAACACGACACACAGCATTTACCATTGACGAATTCTGTGCATACATTATCGTATTGGTTGGCTGATACCATGGTTGGAGAATACAGCATCAACAAATTCAGTTTATGTCTGTAGTTTAACTTTTGGGTTACATCACTTATTACACAACAAATGGTTGGAAACAATGCACCCATGGGCTACAAACAAAGGCACCAAGTACTCCTAGTAGAGGGGGGAAGGGGGTGGTCGCCCCCTGGGTTTATGAGACTGTGGTTGGCCACTACTTCAGTTTATAATTATATCTGCCAAAGAGACACTACACATCGTGTGTATTTGTGAAACAACCTATTAACACAGTGTAGGATTTAATCCTTTCAGGCATGGTGGTATATGGACTGGACATTGTACAGGAATAATTTAATGATATATTCTGTACACAGCAGAAAACAACATCCAGTAAGACATCCCTCACATTTGGGAGACATTGTTCTTTTCTTAGACTAAATTCCGTATTCTCACATACAGCTGCTGCCGGTAAAAGCAAACATAAAACTATTTTTATTGGTTCCAACATATGAGAGCATTACACCGACACTAGTATAGTTCCAAAAAAAAAGTTCATTGCAAAGCCAAAAATTACATTTTGATGTGTGCCCGAAATAATTAAGTGATTTGTGCATAAATTTAGCACAGCTGCCTTATAAATTATGAAAATTTTCTCATTTTTTGTAGCTAGAAGAAATGTTTACAGACTACAAAACCCATCTTGTAAGTGCTTTACGTTGCAATGGCGTTGTTTCAGCAACCAGATACCAGCAGACTTTCAGTTTCGGTTGGAAGTGTACAGTCATATCCTGCAGGACGACCTCAGCATCGCGAGCACGCCACGTAAAATCAAGAAAACTATTCATAGTTCGATAAGTCGCACCGTAGGAAAGAAGCTGGCTGCTTCTCTGCGAGATGAACTTAACTCTGGAAAAATGTAAGTTGAAATTGTACAAGTCACATCAACTGGTAAGATTATGTTGAGCCATTTCCAGTGGACAATAGTCCCGCAAAAACGTACGCAAAACACTGCGAGTAGGGTTACCAGAAGTCTGGCTGGATTTTTCGTGGTGTTAAAAAAAGTCTGAATTTTTTTGCCCTGATAACAAATAGTACTATCTATTATAGTCCATTCTTGGGTTCTTCCAACTTCTGAAGCCCTGCTAATGTTATACTTCCAGATATTCCTCCGCCTCATGCAAACAAAACTTGACCTAGTCTAAAATATTACACCAAAGGGACAGTACACTGCATTCGTGCACACTCATTTGAATAATATTTTACATGAGAAGTATTTCTAACCAGGCATTGCCAACACACCTATTTTCTCCCTGTTTTTATTCATATTAATTATAAATAAAATGATGTAATTTATAGATACAATATAAGTAGAAGTTCAATTTAACAAATAATAAGTTATTTGTATGTTAACACAAGTATAAAATGCGTGTGATACACGGCATACTTAGGAAACAGCCAAGCATATCGTACATGGGGTGATTCTTCAAAGGTTCTATTTCAAATGTGTGAAGAAACTATGGATAGACTAACTATTTTGATGCATATTAGTTTTTGTGCAACAAAAGTTGTTATGCTGTGTCATAAACACCCACTCTTGGTTAATTATATAACTGCATCTGTATGTTTTTGATAAACCATGTAAATTATATTAGATTAAAAAAATTTTTTTTCAGTGTCTTCATTAGACATTTTTCATACTGCAGTATGTGTATTAAAATGTTTTACAAAACAAAACAACTGTAAGCATACAAGTTTACTTTTCTGCCTTCACGAAAAAGAAAAAAATGTAATTCATGGTTCTCCAGTAGGCCTATGTATGAATAATTTGCGAAACTAATGAAATTGTATTGCTTGCCTTTTTGATGAAAAGTCCATCTTTCCCAGAGTGAATGACCTCCTGTTTTTGAGAGTTCATCATAGTGCCTTATCTCCCCCTCTCCATGGCATCCAACATGCCAAATGCAGTTTTCCACAAATTTACTATCAGTATGACTTGGCTGAGAGAGGACTGTATGAGTCTGCCTAGATAATACAACGTAACTAACAAACAATGCATGGATCATGTAATTTTTTTCAGCATCCAGCTTAGGTTTTCAGGTAAACTGTGAGAGTTCTTATATAATGATTGCTATTATGTATTTTCAGGGAGCTTTCAAATATAAAATGTTTCAACGTTGTTAGAAAATAGAATAAAGAAAGCCATATGTAAAGCTTAATCAATAGTTTTTTTTTACTTTTCTGCAGATGCCAGTTAGTGAATTGTTTTCAAAATCAGTTGTTGCAATATTTATCATGGCGGAATTGCGACTATGTTACTCTATAATTACATACATAATGGTGTATAACATTAGGACCTCTCATTACAACCTAAATTCATATTATGTAAGGACAGAAAAAATCAATTGCCAGATGTTTATCAAGGTTCCTTTTTGAGGNATTACAACCTAAATTCATATTATGTAAGGACAGAAAAAATCAATTGCCAGATGTTTATCAAGGTTCCTTTTTGAGGGATAAGTTAATTGGTTGACATTGCGTAATTTGAATTGGTGAAGGGATATGCATAAAAAGATATGGTTTTCCATTTCAATAACGCATATGTAAGAAATGGTTTTGTAATTTAATAACAATGCTTTCTGTTATAGTTCTTTCATTTTACTGGTATAAATATGTATGGAACATCCACACAGATCTTATTGCAGTTTTAAATGTGTGTAAANTATGGAACATCCACACAGATCTTATTGCAGTTTTAAATGTGTGTAAAAATTTTGTGTTACATTTAAGACTTGTCTTCAGCAAAAGTTGCTCACAGCCTTCAAGTAAATTTGCAGTGCACATGTTTCTAGTGTATTCTACCTTTCACCGTCCAATGCCACTTGTTTTGTTTATATTTGAGTTTAGTTTTATTGACAGTGTGCTGAGGTATGGGTAGTCCATACTTTCACTTTGTTGACAACACTAGTAAAACATCAGCATTGCTTTGAAGGCACCTGTTGATTGTACAGTGACTGTGACTGAACTGACGTGCAGTAACATGATTGTTTGCTTGCAGAGGACCACATTTTGAACTGATGGCAACTGCCCAGCTCACGCTGGATGAAGTCCATGACAGCATTCACACCCACGACCTTAAAGTGGAAAGTGTTGGTAAGTATGCATTGATTTCAAAGTACAATTGTCGCAACTGATTGTATATAATTTTGATGAATTATCTACGTGGTATCTAGATCTGGACTATCCACTCTCTGAAATCAGGACAAGGGCCCCATATTTTCCAGTATTCATTTTTTAAGGGCATCGCCGACCTGGCATTTGAACTGCGTTGCCGTGTGTTTGAAATCCATGTTTCTCTATGAAACCTCTTAATGTGTTTCAATTATACCGATATACAAAAAATATCGCACTCTAAAAACATATGCATATTATAAATACTATTTTCGAGCCCTCTAACGTTTCTAAAAATGTCTTATTCACATTGCTGTGTTTCAAAATTATACTGATCTGAAACATGTGCAATTATTACAGGAACCTACACTGAACTCTGCTTCAGACTTTCCACCAGTAAAAAGACAGGGCCACCGCTTAGTCTTATAGGTTGATGCTGCAGGAGGACACTACATGTCAGTTCAGAGCCTTGCACGTAGCAGTGACCATTACCGCTGCTACGTTTTTAGACCTCAAATGCACAAAACACCTCCAGGTGGTGCCCTTTACTACCATAACTATTAAAATGTAATGAAGCACAGCCCCAACTCATGATTTATATATTTCCATTAGGAACAGTAGGGCCCAGGTGCCCGCCATTAAGTGTAATGTCAACACTGTTGGTTGGGTGGTGCATGGCCTCTTTTGAAAAGTCCTGATATGTCCTTTTGTATGTCCCCTAGGAGAGGGAGGAACCAAGAGGAGTGTCAGATTCTGTTGGGACACAAGAGACATCTGGAGGATAATACTATCTGAGAGTGTTTGTAGTATTTAGTGACGTATGGGAAAACCTTCAGAGAAACGTGTTGGCGAATTGTTGGTTTACTTTTGCACCAACATGACTTCATGTCTGACATTGAAATGCCTGGGGACACAGCTCACAATAGCTGGTTTAAAGTTAGCCGTATTTCAGATCAGTAATGTTCTTTAAAGTGAAGTACCCAATATCGAGATTTTTGTGTACCTCTTTCAAATCACCGCAATATAATATCACATGTTCATATAACTTACTTTTCAGCACTAAGGATAAAATTGAAGCCCACATGTGTACTTGTATCGAGAGTCTACTGCACTGACCTAGAAGCAAGCCTCCTCATTTGCTGGCCTGAATGTGCAGCTCAGATTGGTACCGAGTAAGCACTTCATTGCAGGAAGGTATCCATGTTCTCAGCCACGTGGCATGGTGTTAGACAGAGCACAACTTGCACCGAGCACCTCAAAGGGGTGTTAAGTTCAGGGCCGTGGGTGAAAGCGGCGAGCTAAGGGACCACGAACTCCACTCACCAGGGCATTCCGAATCCTTCAAAATGTCCTGACCTCCTGCCTCAGCATGATGAGGGCCCATTTGCTGCTAACCATATTTCACTTCTGGGGAAGAATTAAGGACAAGCATCGCTGCCATGACGACATGGGGAGATTGCAACCAACATCAGGAAGATAGTGTTTAATGGTTAGGGCCCCACTTTTACGGTATATAAAATGAGCTGATTTCTGCATTAAAATTTCACCATTACATCAAAAAAAAGTTTTCATTTCGTCAAATAAATTTTATAGCAAAAACTGCATTCATTATTATTATTAAAACATGAATCTGTTGTTTTTGTAATGATTTCACTATGGAATTTGTTATTCATTCTTTTAATCAGTACATGTTCAAATGGAAATCATTCAAAAATATTTAACAATAAGCATGACAGGACAAACTTACGAGAGCACACTTGTCATGTCACAGTAATTTTTGTGCGGTAAATCCTGTAATTTATCGAGACATTTAAAACTGCCCAAGAACATTCACTAATGTTTGAGTTTTACAAGATACTTACATCACCCACATACAGCTTTTGTTCATCTGTATATAATAATATTTTAATTAAATCCTGTTAATTTCAATATTACTCCACCACAAATCCACAGCCTAATTACAAAATACTAGTAAAATTTAGATTATTGATAAAATAAAAATATGCTTTACATAATAAAAACGTTTCTACCAAGAAGTGACAAACCTATTTGTTTTTGTTTTCTTGGCAATATGAAAATTACACAAATTTGCTTCCAATGAAGTTGTCTTATTTTTTACGCCCTCCACAATCACTAAATCATGGTGCATACGGCACTGCAGTGTTAAGCACATGTCTTTTCCCGTCTGCTCAATGTTTACATCACAGTTTTGCTCATTGGTCAATTTATAAAGAGAAAAAAACCTTCATTTATAAACTTTTGTTCACGATTTAAAACAGTTACTATTACTGGCAGTCTTAACCAGTTTTGCGGCACAAGCAGCCGACTACAATCACCTCCCTCGCTCAATAGTTTCAAATGCCCTATTTGCTAGTTGGCAAGAACCTAACCACAAGGCACAGTAGATAAGTAAAGTCTTCAGTGTTTACAAATTATTATGTTCCACAAAAAAAAAAGTCTGAGTTATATACACGTACTATTTACTTTCGTCATATCACCAACATTTTTTGTTAGAGATGTTCGTTTATAAATAAAATACACATAGGCATGATTCTGCCCGTGAACGAGCGCCATAGCGTTTCGGATCAATATATATTGAATTGAACGTGCAACAATAATCTTTCNTGATTCTGCCCGTGAACGAGCGCCATAGCGTTTCGGATCAATATATATTGAATTGAACGTGCAACAATAATCTTTCGACCTTGCCACAAACTGATTTATGAATCATTCTCGTAACGTAAACTTTCGTTTACGTTTTTAGTTAACAACGTGATCACCACGCAAATAGTTTTGTTTTCCGCACGTATGTGAAGTAAATGAGAGAGAATGCTGTATAACAAATGGAAAATTGTAAAACTTAATGCTTATCAGAGTTTTCATGGTAAAAGAAGCTCACAATGTGGTTTTAGATACACTTAAAAAAGGAATTTCGTCGATGTTTCGCGAAAATTTCNCATGGTAAAAGAAGCTCACAATGTGGTTTTAGATACACTTAAAAAAGGAATTTCGTCGATGTTTCGCGAAAATTTGTAGACCCTAGTAATGGTCTGCTCTATGACCAGTATACTGAGTTTGAGAGGTTTGCCTGCGCTAAAAACTGAGAGGTCTCAAGCACATTGTAGGGTGAAAGGAAATGAAGATGGAGCATTGCCGGAATCCAAAGACGGAGGAATAGGAGCACCCCGAGAAAACCCACCAGGTGGCACCAACCACNTTCACCATTACATCAAAAAAAAGTTTTCATTTCGTCAAATAAATTTTATAGCAAAAACTGCATTCATTATTATTAAAACATGAATCTGTTGTTTTTGTAATGATTTCACTATGGAATTTGTTATTCATTCTTTTAATCAGTACATGTTCAAATGGAAATCATTCAAAAATATTTAACAATAAGCATGACAGGACAAACTTATGAGAGCACACTTGTCATGTCACAGTAATTTTTGTGCGGTAAATCCTGTAATTTATCGAGACATTTAAAACTGCCCAAGAACATTTCACTAATGTTCGAGTTTTACAAGATACTTACATCACCCACATACAGCTTTTGTTCATCTGTATATAATAATATTTTAATTAAATCCTGTTAATTTCAATATTACTCCACCACAAATCCACAGCCTAATTACAAAATACTAGTAAAATTTAGATTATTGATAAAATAAAAATATGCTTTACATAATAAAAACGTTTCTACCAAGAAGTGACAAACCTATTTGTTTTTGTTTTCTTGGCAATATGAAAATTACACAAATTTGCTTCCAATGAAGTTGTCTTATTTTTTACGCCCTCCACAATCACTAAATCATGGTGCATACGGCACTGCAGTGTTAAGCACATGTCTTTTCCCGTCTGCTCAATGTTTACATCACAGTTTTGCTCATTGGTCAATTTATAAAAAGAAAAAAACCTTCATTTATAAACTTTTGTTCACGATTTAAAACAGTTACTATTACTGGCAGTCTTAACCAGTTTTGTGGCACAAGCAGCCGACTACAATCACCACCCTCGCTCAATAGTTGCAAATGCCCTATTTGCTAGTTGGCAAGAACCTAACCACAAGGCACAGTAGATAAGTAAAGTCTTCAGTGTTTACAAATTATTACGTTCCACAAAAAAAAAAAGTCTGTGTTATATACACGTGCTATTTACTTTCGTCATATCACCAACATTTTTTGTTAGAGATGTTTGTTTATAAATAAAATACACATAGGCGTGATTCTGCCCGTGAACGAGCGCCATAGCGTTTCGGATCAATATATATTGAATTGAACGTGCAACAATAATCTTTCGACCTTGCCACAAACTGATTTATGAATCGTTCTCGTAACGTAAACTTTTGTTTACGTTTTTAGTTAACAACGTGATCACCACGCAAATAGTTTTGTTTTCCGCACGTATGTGAAGTAAATGAGAGAGAATGCTGTATAACAAATGGAAAATTGTAAAACTTAATGCTTATCAGAGTTTTCATGGTAAAAGAAGCTCACAATGTGGTTTTAGATACACTTAAAAAAGGAATTTCGTCGATGTTTCGCGAAAATTTCTAGACCCTAGTAATGGTCTGCTCTATGACCAGTATACTGAGTTTGAGAGGTTTGCCTGCGCTAAAAACTGAGAGGTCTCAAGCACATCGTAGGGTGAAATGAAATGGAGATGGAGCATTGCCGGAATCCAAAGACGGAGGAATAGGAGCACCCCGAGAAAACCCACCAGGTGGCACCAACCACCACATTTCCTGCAAGTACACCTCTATACAGCAACACTAACACAGAATGGCATGGTGGTTCCTTTTACGGGGGCGTAACCATTCTCTGATTGGCTGCACAAAACTCTGGGAACAAGCCTTGTGCCTGATTGGCTATTGCGTGCTGTGAAGATTCCCTATTGGCTGGGCTGCCTGCTGGCAGGTAAATTACCAGACACAGATCGGCCAGTAGTGTTCTGGTGTGTTGCTGGTCGGTAACACCATTTTGTTAGTGTGTGCAGCTGGAGTTGCAGTCCAAGGTGCCGTTTCACCTGTGTTTTTAAGTACTATGTGGTAGCACTGAGAATAGTGAAAGGACCACATTGCTGTGTGATTCAGAAAAGCAACCTTCACTGGTGAAGGTTAGTTTGTAACTTTGCTGCAAATTACTCGACATGAGATGGTTTTTGTGGTTTCAGAACCGAAGAGCCACCAGCTGCCGCTGTTTGGACACTTCTGCTGTCGCCTCGCTGCCCAACCAGAGTGCGTGAGCACAGAGAGCTGTTCCGGGGACATGTGGGTACAGGAGGGGGGGCAGTGGGCGGGGCCCATGTGGGCGCAGCTGCAGGCCTTCCGGCTGGACATGTGGAGTGGCCGTGCTGACGGGGAGCAGGGGCACGAGCCACTCCGGACCATTCCCGTCGACAGGGTGAGTTGTAACTGCTTTGGTGTACATAATAGCATCCAAAACAAGGAACAGGTTAAGGTGCCTTACTATCCTGTACATTTGAGCTGTTACCACTGCAGTAGTAAATGAATCAGTATGTATGTTTTGAAAACCCATTGTGTGTTACTTTTAAGAGCCTGGTATGTTTTGGGTAGAGGCCTGTGAGTACTCTAAAACTGAGCTTGTACAGAATACCTGCTTGCAACTCAACTCAGCTCGAAATATTTTTCAAGCTGTACAAATTTGAGCTTCTTTATCAGTGTAGGTCATTCAGTTGATGACGACGAGATTGTGTTTTACTGTTGACAAAAATAAAAAAACTTATTGTTTATTAATGAAGCGTAAATATTTAAAAGACAAAGGTGTTCCGATAAAAGTACTCCTCAGAAATAAAGTTATGAACTCTGATTAACAGCAGGATCATCCTAAAACTGGGTTGCAAACCTGTCTATGATGCACCAACTGATGAGGCAGTTTGTTACATAGCTACAAAATAAAATGTTATTCATTCTCCAAACAATATTTTAAAAGGTAGATGTGTTATGGTTACAATTATTTCTCATAACTGCCTAGAAGAACAGATTCCCATCAAAATTAACATAAAAATGGGGTCGCGAATACAGTACAGTGTCTGATGAGAGATGTGCTTTCGCAAAGCACAAAATCACAACATTTTTACAAAATTTGCTTTAGTTATTTGAAATCTTGAAATAAGCTAATGCTTCTCCAAAAAACTAAACAATTTTTTCTTTTAATTTATGCGTTAAGTAGTAAAATCGTAGTTGGCTTGAGTGATTAATTGCAATAGTTTGTGCTGAATTGATCGTTGGTCGGAATGATGTTTGATAGTATCGAACGAGACGTTAAAACTAAAATGATGTTTTTTTAGGTTATTGGAAAATGTGTTGATTTAAACTTGATGTTAAATTTTTGATATGGCAATATAGGTTACAGTGGGATCATTTTACATTTTTTATAGTGTTAACAATGCAGTTTGCAAGTATTAAAATACAAATATAAAGAGCATGTGTATAACCTCAATAGAATCGGTGGAGAAAACTGAAATGTACTATTATGATGAATAGGTTATTTCAACATAACTTGCTTTTATGGTTAAAAACCTACAATTACCTACGTGAAGTAACATAAATAAATGTATCCAGTTTTCATAAGTTAATAATCACAGGGTCTTGTAAGCTTTTGCAGTCAAATTGTTGTGCTGATGCAAAATGTGGCACACTACAAAAATTGTTACTTCTGTCGTTTGCAGAATAGTTTTTATGGTTGCATTTTTTAGATTAGATGTCTACATATTATGTGTATGAATCATGCTGGTGATGCATGTCATTGCTTTTATTGTAAACATTAATGTCACCTATTTCTTAAATCCTCACACATTTATTGTGTATATTGACTGATAAGTATTTTTTATTGAACTGGCAAATTTCAGCCATTAAAATAACATATTTACATAAAATCAAGCACTTCAGTTTAATATTTTGCTGAACTAAAATTAATTGTACATGTGCTTTATTGTTTTTAATATGGTATTTACATTTTAAAAATTGCAGAATTAATTTTTTATGACATTTTAGTAAAGGTAGTGAAAAATGTACCAATATTATTTCATCAAAACTGAAGAATAATGGAAACACTTCCACAGACAACAGGTGTGTGTATTTATTCACAAACAAAACAATATTGTTACAAAACATCTGAGGAACGTATCTGAGTTCGTGAGGGATGGAGGTCTTAAAAAAATAAAATAACTAAAAATTTTTATATTAATTTATTTACACCGCTGTAATTTACAGCATTAAATTATTTATCTCCTCTATTACTCTTTTTATTTGTCTGGAAGCGCAATATTTAATGTCAAATTTAACTCTAATTTACATCCTTCTTAATGTCTCTCTTTCGTTATAGTAATTAACTCATACTCGTCATTAAGACACTTTGTCTGTTGCCATCATTTGTAATGTCTTTCACTCACATATTCAGTCCATTAGTCCAGCCTGCCAGTCGCACTATTCGCTGCGCCAATGCTCACAGTCGCAGATTTTCTTCTCGCTGGTCACCTCTCGCTCGTTCTTCACCCGATGCCGCAGCCACTCATCGACTCAACAACAACTCCCGGCCTGGAGGCCTATCACACTATTTGTGCTCTGCTGGCCTTGACCTGGAAAGTTTGATGCACCCCGAGTTGCTAGGGCAGCAAATCACTAGAAAATTCTTCAGATATATACAGAAACTCAATACAACCAACAAGGTCAGCAGCATGCACCGCAAAAAGGATTATCGTGTTGGCTTGCTTTTTGTAACAGATACACGGTTCCTAGTTTATCGCTCTCTTGTCATTCAAAACATTCCATTGACTTGCTGCCGCCGCCATCATATAACTGCTCTGTCCTTCACTTGCACTCGCTCGTGTGGAACAGTGCAACGAGCGTGTAACAATATTTTAAAAGGTAGACATGGTCTATTAAAATTATTCTTTTGAATTAATGATGTGAACACAGACGAGCTTAAAAATACTAACATTATCTTTGTTGTAAAGCATTATTTTCGTATGCAATAAAAGAGCTAGAGTCCAAACTTGGGAACTTTCAGTAGACTTGCACGGGCTGGGCTCAACCAAAAAACCCAAGTTCGCAGACCTGTATTATTGGGTATAAATATAAGGTTAATTAGCAAGTTGTAATACATTTTGTTGTAAAATTAATGAACAAATTGTAATGTAACAGATTTTATTTATCCAAGCAGTATTTATTAGACACGCTGATAAAAACTGTTATACACACAACTGTAAACAATATGGATTTGAACAGAGCAGCATTGAAAGAATTATTATAAATTTTATTAGTCCAATATATAGTCACATTAAGGGTGAAGAAACACAAAAGTACTACAAGTACTTACAATGTCGTACTTGCAGAGACACACACACAGATAGTCTTGCATTGTCACTGCAGACACTCAAGTCATGTTTTGCCTGCTGGACCAGCTTCTTTGTAACCATATCACCTACAAAAAACACTTCTCTCCATGCAACAGCAAATAAACAACAGCTGTGACCAGAGCACATAAATAACTGAAGTCTACGCTACTGCCAAAAGAATTTGCAGAATCCACGTACAGTACCTCTACTAACGGCCAAAGGGCAAAATCGGATGTCTGTTAAAAAAATACCTGTATACGTCAGGTAGCCACTGGAATAGATGTGAAAGTAAAGAAGGTTGAGCCCTGGGTGGCTGCTTGAATTACTGAGTTCCTTATGTGGCCTTGTGCTGCAACTGGTTTCTTCTGAATGTTTATTTTACAACCAGCTATAACTTGTTTCATATCTTCTGCTCTGTGGTCATTCCTTCTCTGCAGTGTAGCTGGTAGATCAGGTTTTCTGTAGCACAATTGTAAACGTCATAGATGTAGGATATCTTTGGTTTGTAAGCATCCTGTTTAAGGAATTGGAGGGTTGATGGATATTCCAGGAGCTGCAGGGTCAACTATTCCTCAAGGATGAGACCCTCAGTGTGTGTTGGTAGCATTGGTAAAGGTAGTACTGGGTTACTGTTGTGGGTACACTGGTTTGTTGCCAAGACTACGTGGTTGTTTGAAAATCAGGCAGGGGCATATTCCATTACCTGCAATGATGCAGTTTGCAAACCTGTCAGTTGTTCTTCCTTTACTCTGTGCGTTAATGGCTGCACTGGGAGCGGTACCTTTACTNTGCAGTTTGCAAACCTGTCAGTTGTTCTTCCTTTACTCTGTGCGTTAATGGCTGCACTGGGAGCGGTACCTTTACTCACTGCATTTATGACTGCACTGGGGATTGGTTCCTTTATCCGTTCGTTAATTACTGCACTGTTGATTGGTTTCTTTATCCGTTCGTTAATGACTGCACTGGGGATTCGTTCCTTTATCGCAATTATTGACGTGACCCCTAACCATCCTTTATCCGTTTGTTAATGACTGCACTGGGGATTGGTTCCTTTATCCATTCAGTAATGACTGCACTGTGGATTGGTTCCTTTATCCATTCAATAATGACTGCACTGGGGATTGGTTCCTTTATCCATTTNCTTATATCGTTCTAGATAGGTCACCTGGTGGTTCAAATGACCCATCATTTTTTTCAACATGGGCCTGTAGTCTATTATCCATTCATTAATGACTGCACTGTGGATTGATTCCTTTATCCATTCAATAATGACTGCACTGGGGATTGGTTCCTTTATCCATTTGTTAATGACTGCACTGGGGATTGGTTCCTTTATCTATTCGTTAATAACTGCACTGGGGATTGGTTCCTTTATCTGTTAATAATTGCCCTGTGGATTGGTTCCTTTATCTGTTAATAATTGCCCTGTGGATTGGTTCCTTTACTCCATGCATTAATGGCTGCACTGAGGAACAATTCCTTTACTCCATGCATTAATGGAACAGTTGCAATGAGCTATTTCAAGCATGTTATTTACATACAAAAATGGAGGATATTCAGGATGCTGCCCCACTGCTTAATGACATTAAAAAACTACGGATACGACATATTTCATTATAATAAATCGTTTTGAAACAGATGTACTATTCAACAGCCTACCGCAAAAAAAAGTGAACCGGCAAGGCATAATTTTAAATCGGCTTAAAGTTATGTGCATTCTCACTAGTCATAGCACAATTAAGTAAACACCAACAATGTCTTAGCTTTTCAGCCGTATTTGCATCCACTTGTATGCTGAAGTTAATTCCTTTTACCATAGACTTGATACACTCCATCTTGCTAATGCCGTGAACTAACATACAAATCCGCACGTTTGTGTTATCTTGTGTTGGTTTACCACTTAGTTATGTGTCGTAATCTTGTTCTGCATCTTCATCAATAATTTTATTCACAAATATTATTGGCAGCCTGAATTCCACATGAGACTAAAGAATTGTTTGTAGTATTCATATAAATATGCATAATTAAGTGCATTGTGGAGGCTGCCTCATTCACCTGCTGTTAGTGCATGATCTTAGGTCTTCATAATGAACATTCATGAAGAATCCCTTTATAATGAAAATGCCCACTGGTTTTTTGCTTTACTGCTTTCCATGAAGTACCTTACAAGAGGAGGGCATTAAGCAAATCAATTTTTTAATGGGCATTTTACTAACATGTTTAGCACTGTTAGGCACAGTTGCATATAGGCAAGAAATAAAAGTACTAGGTTTGATGAATAGGTAGGAAGTACCAGAGAAGCAGGGGCAGGTAAGGAATCAGCCATGGTGTGTAGTAAAGGGACCATCCAAACATTCACCTGTAGAGATTTCAGAAAGCCATGGTAAACTTAAATCAGGATGGCCAGACTGGAGTCAAATGCGAGTCCAGTGGTTTACCAGTGTGTAAGTTTGATGAAAAGTTAAATAATAATATGTGCAAGAATGTTATATAACAGGCCTGTCCTGTAACAAAATTATTTAAGTTAATGAGTTTCAGGAGATGAGATGTTTTGTGTGTGACCAGGACACGGTGATACAGCCGAGTAAGACCTCGACGAAGGAGCTGCTGGTGTTGAACCGCTGTGAGGGCAAGGAGGAGTTGTGGGTCCTGCGCACCAAGACATCCGACGAACTGCTCAGGTGGATGAAGCATCTCGTGCAGCATTCAAAGGACCACCTCAGGTATCACCAAGTTACACCAACAGTACAGAATTAGACATTTCGNAGCATCTCGTGCAGCATTCAAAGGACCACCTCAGGTATCACCAAGTTACACCAACAGTACAGAATTAGACATTTCACAGTAGAAGTAAAATACAGTATAACCTAACAGAAACAACCCCTTACTGTTTCCAGAAATAAGTTGTTATGAATATACTTAGCTTCCTCTTGCCACTCAAAATGTTAAAAACCTTGAGCGGCACAAGGTTTTGCTTGGAATTGTAAGTCCATGTTCAGTTATCTCTGGCGTAATATCAACACAATTTTTNAGCATCTCGTGCAGCATTCAAAGGACCACCTCAGGTATCACCAAGTTACACCAACAGTACAGAATTAGACATTTCGCAGTAGAAGTAAAATACAGTATAACCTAACAGAAACAACCCCTTACTGTTTCCAGAAATAAGTTGTTATGAATATACTTAGCTTCCTCTTGCCACTCAAAATGTTAAAAACATTGAGCGGCACAAGGTTTTGCTTGGAATTGTAAGTCCATGTTCAGTTATCTCTGGCGTAATATCAACACAATTTTTGCCTGGAATATTAATTTAATTCAATAGCAAAACATCTTCAGAATAGAGTGATACCACAGAAAGCTATACGCTACCTCCCTTGTCATCAAACAATTAAAAAAACTGTCACATTGGATACAGCGTACTTTCAGTTAGGGAGAATTAAATATTTAATGGGCTTTTGCAGAAAAACCAGAAAATGTTTCAATGAAACATTAATTTATATTAGTAGACGTAGATCTTCTGAATAAAATGATACTACAGAAGGGTATCTGCAGAGCAAGGGCACACTGACAGGATAGTCCCTAGTTGCACATGGAAACATTCCACCGTCTGGAGGCTGGTATCTATTTTTAGACATGCCCTAAATCCACTACAGCACACACAAATAAAAATGCAACATGCAGCAACAAAAAAAAAGAGCAAAATATATTAATTTTTGTGCCAATTTTTTTTTCAAATGTTTACTTTTTTCGCCCAAAGATGGTTGCAATGAATGGGGTCGATATAGAGGTCCTACAAGTTTTTTGTTGATACACGGAACTGTGGTACTGATATTTCTCTCCACATTAACATTTCTTGCGCTGTGCATATATTGCCACGATTATAGTGCGGTCAGCATGAATACTGAGTCAGATTATCCAACCCCACAATTTCTTCCATTTGTGGATGGCTGATTATGTATGTCTAGTTTGGTAAAGTGGTAAATGCATCCAGTTGTTCCCGGTTAATTTATTTTGTAGATATATTTAGATAGTGATGATTGCCACAACATTCTAAATTTTTTATGACATTTTAGTAAAGGTAGTGAAAAATGTACCAATATTATTTCATCAAAACTGAAGAATAATGGAAACACTTCCACAGACAACAGGTGTGTGTATTTATTCACAAACAAAACAATATTGTTACAAAACATCTGAGGAACGTATCTGAGTTCGTGAGGGATGGAGGTCTTAAAAAAATATCAGTAAAATAGTTGAAAACGTCAGGATATTTACACACACACTTATATGGTTGTTGCAGTGTAGTAAGTATTGTTCGAGTCTCCTAGATCCATTAGTTCTTGTTTCAGTGCTCTGTAAACAATGTAATGCTAATGACACTTCCATTACTTAATACTTGATATGTATACATATTTTTAGAGACTGTAATAATGGCTCTTCAAAAATTGAACACACCGGTGACCAAACAATAAATGTCCTTTCCTATGAAAAATAACACTCTAGGTCTCCTAACAACTGCACTTCCTATTATCACAAGGTGGGACTTTGGTTGTTTCACTTCCTATCTACCCGCATAGCACCTTCTGGTTCTCGCCACCAGGAACACTGACCACTGCTGGATGGTGACAGCCCTATGTCTAATTCAAGCCTCGGTTTTCGGCATTACTACTGCTACGTAATGTAATTCCTGCGTTATTTGAAATGTCATTACACACAGTTGTCATTTTGGACAGTAATCAAATATTCTGAATATTTTGTAGGCCTAAATCATTTTTGATTAATATGAATGAGGATAAGAATCTTTCATGTATTTTTCAGTCATAATATAGATAAAATATTTNGGTTTTCGGCATTACTACTGCTACGTAATGTAATTCCTGCGTTATTTGAAATGTCATTACACACAGTTGTCATTTAGGACAGTAATAAAATATTCTGAATATTTTGTAGGCCCAAAATCATTTTTGATTAATATGAATGAGGATAAGAATCTTTCATGTATTTTTCAGTCATAATATAGATAAAATATTTNAAATCATTTTTGATTAATATGAATGAGGATAAGAATCTTTCATGTATTTTTCAGTCATAATATAGATAAAATATTTGAAAGAACAAAAACTCAAGTACTCTTAGTCTAGTACTTGTCAACAGGCGCATACACACACAGGAGGACAATGCAGTATGGTAGATGGGCGCTGTTGATAATGAACCTTGTGGCCAAGTGGCAAACTAAGGTGCGGCAAGTTGTAGGGCAATGCAGTATGGTAGAAGGGTACTGTTGGTAATGAACCTTGTGGCCAGGTGGCAAACTAGGGTGCGGCAAGTTGTAGGGCAATGCAGTATGGTAGAAGGGTACTGTTGGTAATGAACCTTGTGGCCAGGTGGCAAACTAGGGTGCGGCAAGTTGTAGGGCAATGCAGTATGGTAGAAGGGCGCTGTTGGTAATGAACCTTGTGGCCAGGTGGCAAACTAAGGTGCGGCAAGTTGTAGGGCAATGCAGTATGGTAGAAGGGCGCTGTTGGTAATGAACCTTGTGGCCAGGTGGCAAACTAAGGTGCGGCAAGTTGTAGGGCAATGCAGTATGGTAGAAGGGCGCTGTTGGTAATGAACCTTGTGGCCAGGTGGCAAACTAAGGTGCGGCAAGTTGTAGGGCAATGCAGTATGGTAGAAGGGCGCTGTTGGTAATGAACCTTGTGGCCAGGTGGCAAACTAAGGTGCGGCAAGTTGTAGGGCAATGCAGTATGGTAGAAGGGCGCTGTTGGTAATGAACCTTGTGGCCAGGTGGCAAACTAAGGTGCGGCAAGTTGTAGGGCAATGCAGTATGGTAGAAGGGCGCTGTTGGTAATGAACCTTGTGGCCAGGTGGCAAACTAAGGTGCGGCAAGTTGTAGGGCAATGCAGTATGGTAGAAGGGCGCTGTTGGTAATGAACCTTGTGGCCAGGTGGCAAACTAGGGTGCAGCAAGTTGTAGGGCAATGCAGTATGGTAGAAGGGCGCTGTTAATAATGAACCTTGTGGCCAAGTGGCAAACTAGGGTGCAGCAAGTTGTAGGGCAATGCAGTATGGTAGAAGGGCGCTGTTGGTAATGAACCTTGTGGCCAGGTGGCAAACTAGGGTGCGGCAAGTTGTAGGGCAATGCAGTATGGTAGAAGGGTACTGTTGGTAATGAACCTTGTGGCCAGGTGGCAAACTAGGGTGCAGCAAGTTGTAGGGCAATGCAGTATGGTAGAAGGGCGCTGTTGGTAATGAACCTTGTGGCCAGGTGGCAAACTAGGGTGCGGCGGGGAAATTTAAAAATTGTCTGGTATAGCTGTTGAGTATGGTTTAGGAGCTGCGATTATTTTATATTGAGGTGTGGATGCTGCCTGGATATTGTTATAAATTTATGAGCCAATTCCCAGCGTCTGAGTTGTGAAGGTGGTTGCCCTCTACCACCTTCAAGCAATAGCAGAGGTGCCAAGTACTACGGAGTCTCCGTAGTTTGTATAACTAACAAGTTTTCATTAACGGCAGCAAATAACAGTGAAATAGAAGAGGACGAAAATTACGTATGTCTTTTATGTTGACCTACATGATTAAATTCATTTAATGTAGGCTTATTTAAAGAATTTGAAACATCTTTCTTTTAGCAAGTGTATATTACCGTCAAATTGTTTCAAATGTATCTTGGTATCATGAGTTTTGCAAAACATGGAACGAGGTTGGTTAGCCAAATGTTGAATGGTAAAAAAATTTTTTTTCTCAGCTGAAAATTTTGGGCAGAACTGTTATGTGGTTTTTAAAAGTGAAAATGCAGATCAAACAACAAATGCCAAAAAATTTTACTTCGTTTTAGATATTGTGAACAAGATTAGGCCATATGCTTAGTNGCAGATCAAACAACAAATGCCAAAAAATTTTACTTCGTTTTAGATATTGTGAACAAGATTAGGCCATATGCTTAGTTGAAAGTGGCATGTCTTTATTAAATGTCGCTGAAACTGAAATATGAACCTCCTTAACTATGCTATATGCAAAATTTATATAATATTTTCCGCAGTCCGAGAAAGTTGTCTGAAAGAATAGTATTTAAATGCAAGATTTTATTTAAAACTAAGCTACAAATTAACAATGCATGTGGGCCATAGGTCTACGTCTGGCTGGAGCCTATAGTATACCAAACAGGCTTTTACTAAAGACCATTTGTACCAGTTCAAAAATAACTCACAACCGTCCATAGATGATAAAAACTACAGCTGTAGTGAATAAGAATAAACATTCAAGTTTGGTTTTACTGTTTTTCTAGCACTGTAAATTTGGTTGGCACCTCTGCAATAGCTCAGAATTCAGAAACTGGGAATTAGCTCATCAATTTACTACGAAATCCAGGCAGCCCCTGCATCAATATAAGATAATCCCAACTTCAAAACCATACTTATCAGCTATACCAGCAAACTTTCATTTTTCCCTGCCACACCCTAGTTTGCCACACGGCGGCTAGGTTTACTACCAAGACCTTCTACCATATTGGTGTGCCCTACAACTTGCCGCCCGATGTAACTGGCCTAGCAAGCAAAACGTTACAATCACACCACCACTTGAAAAATGTGTCGTTCTTCTTTGTGTGCACGCCTGTTGACAAGTACTAGACTGTGAGTACTTGTGTTGCTGTCCTTTTATACCTATATTTTTGGTATCCTAGCGGCATAATTGTAAACTTTACTCATAATATAGATAAAGTACATTACAGCACTGAAGGTATTATATCTTAAGACAGCAAGTTTAGATACTTTAATTGTTTATTTAAGGATGTGACATCATCATTGTTTAATTTCTTGAATTAATTTTGTTAGTTGCTCGTATATAAAACTATTTGTTCACTGTGTTTTGGTGGTGGTAGTGAATAAGTGCAGTGGTGCAAACAAGTTTTTTGCTTGTTCAGTTAGTTTTGTATTAAGAAATGTAATAACCACATTAATTTTGTACAGCAAACTATAGGTAGACTTTTAATTGATTTTGTAAGTTTGGGAACAAGTTTTTAATGTTTGTGTTTGCCATGATTGTGCATTTAGGTGGCGACATGCAGCAGAGAAGATAATGGACATTCTGACACCCGGCTCAGCAAGGCATTCCTTCACGCGTGGATTGCGACAAGGTTCTCTGTACGACGAGACTCCCCTGATTGGTGAGATGTAGTCTATAATGTATCTGCAGTATATTTACACTTTTTGAATCATACTTTTGAAATATCACTTACGTGTCATCAGACTGGGAAAAAGTGTGAGAAGTAGGGCGGTTGTGATGTGCTATTTGAAGAATCCTGATGGACTGGCTGATAAACCCAAAATCAGTTTCTGTTCCAATCGTTCATGGTCTAACCAAACCATTTCATCAACCCAAATTATTTAACTATCATGGAAATTACAGTAACTTGGTTATCTTGCAGGACATGCTTTCACAAACAAGGTATTTTTATTTTGGCAACTAAAAAACTATTTACTTGATTTTATTTTTAACTTTTAGTAATACGTGATTTGAAATTACTTAGCAGATACAAATATGGCTGGCTTCTGTGGTGCTACACATTTAAGTTGATATAAGCCATAATTGGTGAAATTCGTTAAATAAAATTTAATTCAACTTATAATACTGGTAGTTAAAATTCATTTGTAAAAAAAAAAATTACCACTATGTCACAAATATTCTTATCACGTATACGTTGACAAACAATTGTAAAATAAATACAACTGTATATTGATGTATCGCTCGCTGCACAACACGGTGCACTATAGAGAAAACTTGTCTGATAACAGAGTGCCTCAGCATATTGACTGAAACAAATTGAAGAAATTTTATTGCTAAACTTGTGTGTGTAGGTCTAATAGTTGATTTATTTTCTTTTAAATTATTACAAAAATTGAATTTATTTCGAGTAGTTTGTGATTGGAACAAGTAGAATTCACTGTCAACCCACATATTCCCTTTGTCAATACATGTTTTGTACTAACATCAAAAACATATTCGTTTTTATTGTGAACAAAATATTACCTGTGAATGTTGGCCATCAAAGCAGCTGAGCACACACAGCATGAAATACATTCTTGCAATTGAGGTCATTACGCCATCTTGATCACATCTGTGTCCTAAAATTCCATTGTTTTATACTGTTGGTAGTGGGATGGTACTACTGTGGGATGTTCTGAAGTAAGATTTTAGACTGTTTAACAACTTTTCTAGTTAGCTCAGTGATTACATACGCATTATCCTTTTTTACATCATCATTCATTATGATGGTTAAGAATAAATGTTTGTAACAAATAAATTTGAAATATTGCATTGCAGTAAATACTGGGTAAACTTTCGACATCTATTTTAAAAGCTGTTAAAAGTTTAAACGTGTTAATAAAAACTATATACAGCAGAACCTCTATCCATAGAATTTCAGAGGACTGACATAAAAATTCTATAGACATTTTGGAAGATAGCACCACATAAACAAAATAAAAGCTTTGACGTAATATTCCAAAAACTATTCAACCAATTTTTGCCAAATTTGGCACATATGGAATACTATGATATGCAATGTAAATGTAAGTAATTTAACTTAATTAGGCATTTATTTTCAAAATGGCAGCCATGCACGCATTTTATGATTATTTGGTAGAACTACCATCAGTCCAATTTCAACCATATTTTGTATGCTGACAATATCTAGTACGAGCATCATACAAGCCAGAAAACAACCACTTATCTCTGCCATTTTGTAAGAGCGCTAAATGAATTAATAAAGTTTTGTGTAATATCTCTGGAAACAATTGACAGATTGCTACAAAATTAGGCAAACAAGTAGTACTGCGACAGTTAATATGTACAAATATGTTTCAAGAATGTCAGAAACTTATTTTAAAAATGGCGGCTATATATATTTAAGCATAGTATGCAGTATCTTTGAAACCATGAAATCAAGTCAAACTGAATTTTTTATGCTGGGAGTAAATATAACAGACAAAATGTGTACACAGAGCCTCTTTTGTCATCCATTTTGTAAGATAGTACGACATGAATAAATAAAAATTTTATGTCATCTTGGGAAACAAGTGACCTTATTCCTACCAAATATGGCAAACAAGTAGTACTGCAGTAAGTGATGTTAACTGATACGTTTTAAATGTCTTCATCATAGACCGTAGCTCGTGCTTGCTGCTAACATCACCACGTGCATGCTTCATATTAATTGAAGAGGCCGGACATCTATCGCACAGTATTTTTCAAACATTTCTACATTAATTTGACGTAATAATTTCAAACCTGAGTTCTTTTGAGCCCACACGCACGAGCTCTATAAATACTTTAATGTAAGATATTTCCGTGTGAAGCGATTCTGCTTGCTAATAATTTAGATTCAGCTACAATCGCCAAACCTTTCTGAGGTTGGCTCGCCATTTTTTTTTGTGTTGACCCCTCCCACTTTAGCAACAAAGCAAAAATTAATGTTATTTATTTATTAAAACCACACATGATGCGTTGTTTGCATAGGGGTCCTTCTTGCGGTAAATAATATTTATGTTAATGTGATATTTTGTCATTCAGTCATACTCTGTGCCACGGTTAATTTATAAATAGCCTCTGCATGTACGAACGACTGTAAACTACAAAATCCCACCTTTTTGACGAGCAGACGCCAGTTTTAATCTTGAAATACTTATTATTTGACTTTGAACTGGTGGCTCCACGGCCAAGCCGCAAGCTGATTAAGCTGCCCCCGGTAAATCTGGAGTTGACAGTAATTGGTTTTTAATGCTTTGATTCTCGATAAAATGAATCTTTGAGAATCACGGGTATCGAGGAATTGAGTTCGACATACCTAACAAAGAAAACCCTTCACTTTCAAACACTCTGGCACAATCTTAACTAGTTTTGGCATTCTTAACCGGTTTTGCGACATAAGCAGCTGACTACAATCACCATCCACGCTCAATACGTAGTTACAAATGCAGTATCTGCTAGTTGTCGAGAACCTAACCACAAAGCACAGAAGATGAATAACGTCGGTAGTGTTTACAAATACGGTGCGAATGCTTAATAATTGCATTTGACAAAAAAAATATTCACCTGTGTTATATATATGTACTATTTACTCTACTTTTCAAGGGAAACTGCGGCACATGCAACATTAAGTGAGGCGGGTTGCAGGCAAAACAGGCGCTGCTAGCGCACCATTATTATTGATGTAACATGTTTCTAAAGTCTAGGCCAAAGACACAAACGAGTCANATTAGTGTTTACAAATACGGTGCGAATGCTTAATAATTGCATTTGACAAAAAAAATATTCACCTGTGTTATATATATGTACTATTTACTCTACTTTTCAAGGGAAACTGCGGCACATGCAACATTTAAGTGAGGCGGGTTGCAGGCGAAACAGGCGCTGCTAGCGCACCATTATTATTGATGTAACATGTTTCTAAAGTCTAGGCCAAAGACACAAACGAGTCATCAATAAAAGTACAAAACTGAAATCCAAAACAGTAAATAAAATCATATTCCAATAAAAAAAATAGCATAAGCAGGCCGTGAACGGGCAATGCAGTCATTTTCAGTCGCAATCTGTAATCAAACTTCAAGAAGAAAGCCAAAAATCAAAGTTATAACAGCACTTTTGAGAAATGTATCCCGCCCGAAGATAAACACCACACACAAAGCTCAAGGGACATGACTTGGTCAGAAGATAAAAATGCTCATGGCAGGAAAGGGAAGATCTGTAACCCGCACTGTTATTGGCTATTACTGTTGCTATGCGCACGTGCTTAGGGGTGGAACGGCCAAGTGGGGAGGGAGGGGTGAAGAACAAAGGAGCCCTTCGTGACGGGTTTACCTAAGTCTAGCTCGCTAGGCGCGTGCGCGCCAACTCAAATCACTGCTTTTGTTGTTTTAAACAGATTTTAAATATATTTTTTTGTTTGTTTTCTGTGTTTTGGCAGATTGTTTAAGTAAGGGTACCTACTGAGAAATACCTACATGTTATTGCCATGTTTCAGTGAATGTATTTTTATTAGTTTTTCATTGCCATTTATTCAATATTAGCAAGAATATTTTATTATTTTCATAAATTGTTTGGGATTTTTTGACGGTTTTTGAAAATTTCTACTTTATATTGCTGTTTTAGTTACCTATGTGTTCGTTACTTAAGGGTTCGACTAATCAGAAGATTGTAGTTGTTTTTTAAAAGTAGGTGTAACCATACAACTCTTAACATATTGTAAAATACATGTACCTACTCAGAGATTTTTTTTTCATAGGCGTCACTGTATTGTAGTTGAATGTAGTAATGCTCCTGAAACAAAAACATATTCAGTTATGACAAAATTCGTATATAAATAATGTTAAAATATCCACCTTTATCTTCATAGAATATAGCATTACTGGAAAAATTTTTTGGTCCCATCACTTATGAATACTGCTATGATCGTTTGTACATGTAGCATTAAACAAAACCAATCATGTGATCTCAGTTCTTAACGATGCACCACAGAGTGGTCAATTGCTCTGCAGAGTCTGACCTCTAACAAGGTCACAGCAGTCGCAGAGTATGTTGATAGTTTCCGCTATGGCACTGAGCCATTCTTACACTTTTCCAACTCTATCCCAGATTGCAGAAATTTTATCTGGATTATCAGTCATTCAAAATAGTTGCACCTATCAAAGCAAATGGTTCTGCCCGAAATTGGTATGCAGTAAATTTTAAATCGGTGATTTTTTTTTGCANGTTGCACCTATCAAAGCAAATGGTTCTGCCCGAAATTGGTATGCAGTAAATTTTAAATCGGTGATTTTTTTTTGCAAAGACTTTTTTTGCATTTAAAAGATGTTTTTTCCCCATAAAGTTTGTGTTTAATTGTCTCTGGCATAAAACCACAATGATTTTTAAACAAAATATTAATTTTAACTCAATAGGCAGCATCTTCAGAATAAAATGATACCCCCAGAAGCATATACTTGACCTCCCCTTATTGCTTAAAATTGTTTGAACATCGAGCTACTCTCAAGTATTATCTAATAAATAGATAGTAAGAGAAAAAAGANCTTATTGCTTAAAATTGTTTGAACATCGAGCTACTCTCAAGTATTATCTAATAAATAGATAGTAAGAGAAAAAAGAGATTACGAACACTAGTTCATACAATGTACTGTGTAACATATGATACTTTCACACTTAAACATCAAAAAACTGTCTGTAGCATTTGAAAGTGATATTCATTTCACTAGCTACAAACTGAATATTATAAGCGAAGTTAAAGCCTGTTCTTTATGTAATGTGTGGTTTTTGTTCCAGAATCTGTGCCATCGGAATTCCACCGACCAACTGTCCAGGAGATCTTCAGCATTACACCGTCTACAAGCCTCAGCTCGTGTGCGTCATCTTCCTCGTCCCCCACATTCCGCGAGCGCGCATACAGCTCGGGTGGCAGCAAGACCAGGCAGAGTGCGTGGACCTTATCTCGCAACAACCATGAGTGAAGATGCTGTAGAATTTTGCCGTGCTGTGTGGTTTTCATTCCAGATTCATGATGTCAGGATCCCATCAACTGACAGTTCAGATCCTAATAATAACACAATCTACGAGCCCTGGTTCTTGCGCATAGTTTTCTTTGCCCCCAGAAAATTTTGCAAACTAGCGTACAGTTTGAGCAGCAAGCTGTGTGCATGGTTGCGAAATGTGGGAGGAATTTTTATGACACTGACCCTGGACGGAACACATTTTGCCGAACTTTTATCTTTGAAGTGTGTGTGTGTGTAAACCGTTTGCAAAATTCTACCACAACGTACTAGTGAGTGTTTTCCCCAAGTTTTTGTATGGGCAATGCCACAAGTGTGCTGCAATGTTAGTGTTAAAAAGACTGTAATTTTGTAAGTCAAGTGTTATTTTTATTTAATTCTCTTTGAACAAGACTATTTATTGATCCCAAAGAAGTTTGAATACAACATGAGCTAACAAGGTTGGATTAGATTTTCGATGTTTGCAGTGCTCTGCACATATGTACCTACTGTTTGATTACAAATATGTTTACTTTCTACACTATCCATGTGTTCACAGTGCAAATTGTTAATTGTATATGTCAATGCTTTGTGTACAATAGCAGTGTTTGTAAGCATAACTTATCTGTTTTTGCCACAATTTCTTCACAGCTTGTCATGTGAACTTTTATTTGGTTCCAAAGTTAGTGTCCATGCCATTTCATTTTCGAAAGTCAATATTTTCCAGCTGAACTGTGTGTATAATCATAAAGCAAAAACAAGGTTAATCCAGTTTTTTTTGTGTTCAAACCAAACTATTTAATGAATGGTAAAATTAGACATTAAATTGTACATGGTTACTGCAATTACAGATAAAACCTCTAACAACTTTCATGAAGAATCAGAAAAATTTCGGCAAGTATTTAAGTGCCAGCCAACTGCCTTGCTTTACACGTAAAGGCATGACAATTGTATAATCTCTGTAGTTATTCCAGCAGCAGGGCCTTGTTTTTCTGCCTACATGCTGACTTTATTCCCCCACCTGTGGGGTGCCTGATAGGTTGAAGGTAAACAGTAAGGTAGTCTTTCAGTGTTTCGTTTCACTTTACTGGTTGGTTATATTGTTTCGATTTTAAATATACAGAAACACTTCCGAGGTGCGGTACTCTATTTAACTAACTCGGATTAACTGTGGGCGACGACTTGATACTTAGCTCTACTTGTAGTGCTTGGTATGTTGTCTGCTGGATGAGATCTGGCGATATGGAAGGCCTTGGAAAGTCCTGCTTTGGTGCCATCTCCCCTCGATGCTGTTCTCCCAGTAACCTCTCGCGATTCCAGACTCAACTGACTCTCTTGGCGCGGTGATAAAAACTCAAATCCCTCTTCTCTCGTAAATTGGTTTATATTCTCTCTTGGCTCCCTCCCTAAAACTGTATACGCGCCTTCCCTNGGGGGGGGGGGGGGAAGAGAGAACAAAAAATACTTGATACACGCGCCATGGTTCTTGTTAGTGGAGGTGGGAGGGGCGTGGGCCAGCGCCCCCTGGGGGCGCGTGTTCAGATGCTTCTGCGTTTTGTGAGGGGAAGGCACTAGTGGCAACAACTTTCAAACTGACCAGCGTATATCACCTTCCGGGTGGATCTGTGATATTTTCCTGTTGTCTGCCTTCCCTATCTTAACTCCCTTGATGGCTATTTGCTTAACTCAACGTAACGTCGGCTTGGCCAAGTTCACGCGGTTTGCTAGGGGTGGGAGGTCCCGCGCTGCAGCGACCCGCGTAATGGCCTGCATGCGCTAACTACTTCTGGCTTCTCCGCGCATGTGCCTGTCGAAGGTGTTCGCGGGGGATTAAAATTGCGGGGGGTGAGTGGGTGGGGAGGAGGTGTCAGCGAGGTTTCTACTTCCAATATGCCTTACATGTCAATGTTCCGTAAAAAGGATGTTGGACAAATAAGCGAAAATCCAAAAAAATTATTTTGTCTAAATTTCTAACAGAGTTAACAGAAATTCAGAAACCATCTAAGGTTAGCTCAATGTGAAAACTCAACACAAAATTATTTTATGACAGAAAATATACTATATAAGGCTATGTAGTGTCACAACCCAAACACTTCATTTGTGTGGAGTGAGAGATGTGTACATCACCTACACCACATTCATAACAGCTTGCCCTCGCATGTTATGGTGAGTAACAATAAAAGGAAACAATTAAATTAGCTGTTTCATTAATTTTAGTCTAGATTAAACCTCAAGCATTTGTGTGTGTGTGGGCTACATCTTCATAGGCTCTCTTTACAAGTGAGCGACCCAGATAACATTTTTAAATTATGTATCAGACTCCAATGATAAGATAACACTTTTTTGATAAACTGAAATGATTCTTTGGACTACGTAAACTACAAATGTTAACAAAATAACAATGAAAAAATGTAATTGGCATTTGTACTTGAAATAAGATGCCTTTTACAAGTGTTAATAATGGACTATGGAATGTTTGGGTTTTGCCTTTCATCATAATGGTCACAGTAATAATGAAATGAAAGCAGTAGGCCTATCTGAAACACTGAAGCAACCCAAATAAATCCATTTTTGTCTTTCAAAGTAGGAACAACAATAACACTATTAACTATAAGCCAATGATGACGGGATGTAGTTCGCGAGGGAACATGTCAGGGATTACATACACAAATAGTTATTAAAGGACTAAAATGAGGGATAACCGACATGAGGATGGCCGGATGGGAAATCAAACCAGTGTCCTGAACGAGTATCCAGTCTTTTACTACTGTGCCACCTTGCTATGGTTCATTTCATATGAGGCCACATTCTGACAGTCAGTGAGTGGCAACGTAACATATTCAAAACAAACAACGCGCCATTTACAAAATCCTGTATTAGCTGATGCACGGACAAACAGAAATTAATATTACGTTGGCTATTCTGAGAGCAGTGCCGATGCACATCAGACAAGCACAAAATACGCGGATAAGAAAGAGTTCGTAGATCAATTAATACATTTTATTTTATGTGGTTATAAAACAGGAGTTTTTAGTTTTAGAAACGAAACTTCGTGATAAAATAGTAATGAATAGGTGTTCAAAATGAGATGCACAATAAAAAACTATCCGTATCCAAATGTAAGGAAAAAATCGAAACCTTTTTCAAGTTTCCAGACTCTCCAACCATGTGCTGCTATCTTGTGAGGGACAGGCGCGCCATATTGTGAACCATCTGTTACAAAACCCCCTCCACGCTATTTTTATCCATATCCCGAACTACACCCAGAAACATATTTTAGTTTTGTTGTTTAGAATAACGTATTTACGCACATATACAAATGGTTTTATTTTCCCGTGAGCTCTGTATAATTTTTAAAGTAACATATATTTCATGTACAACGATTTGGACTACAAGTAATTTATATTCGGCCGGTAATAGTTAGTCTACGTAAATTATACGCCATATTGTTCTCTCGAAACCCATCTCCTTGTCTCCGTAGAAAGTGAGACAGGCGTGAATAGTTTTTAAGCAATTCTAACGTTATTCCACGTCACATATTTCCAACTCGAATATATTAGCTATAACGTCCAAAGTGTGATAATAGATACAACAGATCGTCTCGCAAATGTTAACCCAAATTCACTATCTCGGACAAATTAAAAAAGAGTTAGCAAATATTTTATTATTTGCAACATTTTATATTTTTTAATTTTTGTAAACCTACTTATTTTAAGATATTTTAAGACTGACATCTGTCTAAAAAAATTTGTTTAGCATTACAGTACAATGATAAGTGGATTAGCTGATGGCGGAAGGATACGTAGTCAGATGTAAACAGTGGCGCTACTTTCGACGAGCTGTCAAAAAGTGGCCTTGTTATATGGTACAGAATATAGCCGCATCCAACAAACTTTGAATCCTTACATTTTCTAAAGTTGATCATCACACAAAATACATATTTTAACATATAAATGGAAAGTTATGAGTACCATTCCAGAATAAATGCAATAAGTACAGCACGTAATGTGCTCAAAATATTAAATATACCAGCCAGTACCTTACATACAGGTTAATAACATTAATTAATACTTTGACAAAGTTTCTGGCATACAGACAAAATCACAAACCTCTAGGACATGCACTTGTTAAGTAGTAAATTAGAATTGCAACAGATAGGTCCACGCTTCTCTGGTGATATAGATATTTTAATACATTTTCCCCAGCACGCTAAACAGTCGAGAAAAGGCAATCTCATAACATTCAAGATTAAGTGTTTCTTTTACTTGATACCAAAATGTGGAATCTTATTAAGAGTCTAAACTTATGTGCTACTAACACTCAAGCCTCATAATCTTGCTTACCATTATGTTTTGCGAGATCTGTATAGACCTACTGTCATGAAGCTACATACAAAAATTATACACTACAATTATCTACACAATAAAATATTAAAAATTATATGCTAAAGTATTTCACAATACCATATGTAACAAACTGCAAAGAACAAGAATATTCATTAAAAGTAACATGTATTGTGTTGATAGAGAAAATTTACAATTTCAAAATAGATGCAACTCTAAGCTAACTATTATCATTAAAGTTTTGTACGCATCACTTAGAAGTCAATCCATAACTATGTGCATAAGTGGCACATAAAACAAATGCACCTGCTTTCATGTAACTTGATAATTTTGTTACCTAGCATAGAAAAAAATTCACATATTGCAAGCAGTGTTCGTATGTACAAAAAACATATTGTTGACTTCTAAATACCAGCCACTCTGTCTCACTAAAAAATACCTTTTAATGTTACATGAACTAGTGCTGAAGTATTTTCAGCTTCCGCGAATTGGATTTCACTTTTGTAGCATGTGACAAGTCACGGTTTCTTCCTGTGCACTACCATGGTAGTGCAATGTTACACAAAACTGTTATAACTTCACCTTTAAGGTGTGTGGCATGTACTGAACAACAATTGTGAAGCCACTGGGAGTTCAAAAAATTGCTTAGAGTAGATTGTACACAATCTTTGTGTTAGTGAACAGTCTCGAGGAGCAATTGATCAAAGAAATGTGCCGCATTCTCAACGCAAGTGATGAGTTCTGCTGATGGATAAGTCATCCCTTAAACTTTACTTGAATATTCTTTGTAAATAATGCCAGCATGCAGGGTTTCGTCATGTGTTGCTGCAAGTAATGCTTGCCTGCACTGTTCACAAATGCGTCACTTCAAATCCTTTGTGCGACACTGCCACCAACGTATGCTGCAGAACTATCACTTACAACATTTTCAACTATAAAAGAGGTCTGTAGCAGAAGATGATGTGTTGGGAAAAGGTGAAGGAAATTCTTGTATATTTGTAAGCAGTTTACTTAGGTCACTTTCTTTTTCGCTGCTGTTTGAGTAATTAACATCCACAAACACAAGACCATTGATCAGGGACATTTTCAATGCAGATACAAACTGTGGCACCGTAGGATTTGCATTGGAGCCACAGTTTGATCTAACACAACCGAAAAGGTGTTGCAGCTGATCTTGGTTGATGCAGCGTGGCAATACATACTTGAAACCAAGGTGGTTCAGTTTCTCCCACAGCAGCTTCATTCCTCGGAGTGTCGTTATCCAGCCACTCAAATTTGGCGAGCGGGAAAATGTCACACCTGCACCGTCGGATGAACTCCTATCGATATGGCCACTCTTCACAACCTTCCAGCTCTCTATTTCCTCAATATACTCATCCCAAAACTTCAGATGATGAACCTCTCTTTCCACACGTAACTGGCATCTTAAACCTCTGGCACCCTGAGGTTTAGGAGCTGCACCATTGACACTGTCAAATAGCTTGTTGCAAAAAGCAACAAAGTGTGATGTACCAGTGGCATTTGCATAAGCAGACCATGGGAAAAAAACAAACTTTTAAAAATTTAACTAAAAAATACTACACACAAAAGGCTTAATTTTAGAATGTACAAGGTATATTAAAGAGCATTTTTAAGGGTTAACTATACAACACTTATGACACCGTTTATGAAAGACAAAAATGGATTTATGGCGGTTGCTTCAGTGTTTCAGATAGGCCTACTGCTTTCATTTCATTATTACTGTGACCATTATGATGAATGGCAAAACCCAGACATTCAGTCCATTATTAACACTTGTAAAAGGCATCTTATTTCAAGTACAAATGCCAATTACATTTTTTTCATTGTTATTTTGTTAACATTTGTAGTTTACGTAGTCCAAAGAATCATTTCAGTTTATCAAAAAAGTATTATCTTATCATTGGAGTGTGATACATAATTTTAAAATGTTATCTGGGCCGCTCACTTGTAAAGGGAGCCTAAAAAGATGTAACGAGCACGTGCGCATGCGTGCACACACACACATGCACGTGCTTGAGGTTTAATCTAGGCTAAAATTAGTGAAACAGCTCATTTAATTGTTTCCTTTTATTGTTACTCACCATAACATGCGAGGGCAAGCTGTTATGAATGTGGCATAGATGATGTACACACCTCTCACTCCACACAAATGAAGTGTTTGGGTTGTGACACTACATAGCCTTATATAGTATATTTTTTGGCATAAAATAACTTTGTGTTGAGTTTTCACAGCGTAGCCAAGAAAACAGGGAATTGAGTTAACTTAAGATGGTTTCTGTATTCCTGTTACCTCTGTTAGAAATGTAGATAAAATAATTCTTTTGGAAATTTTTTATTAGTTTCCAGATTTTTTTGGCTTTTCACATATTTGTCCAACATTTTTACTTCAAACTTTCTTGCTATTTATATCACTTTCAAAAATTGTTTTTCTTAACATGTAGGCAGAAAAATAAGGCACTGCTGCAGGAATAACTATAGTCGGTTCACGACAGGAAGAGACTTTCTTGAAACCCTGCTAAAGATTTACTTTCAAGCCCATTTCGTATCCTTCGGCCAAAGGTAAACAAACATTGCCATGTGGCAGTCACATGGCAATGTTTACATGCAATGTTTACATTCCACTGTGTGTGTGTGTGTGTGTGTGTGTGTGTGAGTACATGTGTTCGTACATGCACGTACCCATTATAAAAGCAAAGCGTAAAGTTTTTAATCTTGAGAATTTCACACAAAATAATATGCGATGCAAGTGAAAAACATTTCATTCTATAAACCCAAAATGTGAGTACTAAATTTTTTATGTTTCGTGCGTGTGTATGTAGAGGTTTGATGTTGGGTGGGGGAGAAAAACTTTCACTTTGATTACATATTATAGATGTGGCACAATACTTTGCATTGAAATGTGTCAACATTCAAGGAGTCCATCCAACAACATAAACATGGCACAGCGCATCTCTCATAAGCGTCCGTATACCCGTGCTGTCACGATGTCAGGAACCGAAGTTCCCATAACTCTTATAGAGGGCTTGCAACAAAAATGCAACCCAACAGACTTTGTTCAAATAATACATAAAAATAACGAAATGCTCATATTTTGATGAATCAATAGTTTCAGTCTATTTACAATTGATTGTTAGTGACTTTCGATAAATTCCCGTACATCAAAGGCAAGATCATCACTATTGATCGAAACTGCTACAGACGTTAAAATGGCGTGGTGATAGACTAAGTCAGATGTTTCGCGCAATTGTAAAACGTTATTTAAAAATGGCTGTGACGGTTTTCGACAGGACGGCGGAGTTTGCGAGTGAAGGATTCTACGTCTTCGACAATGTGAAAAAAATTCTTATGTGCAAATACTGCAACGTTAGAATAGAGTGGCAAAGGAAAGACACTTGCACGAAACACACAAAAACAAAAGGAATCAGTACAACGAGAAAGTGAGCACAAATTAAAATCATATGTTATTAAAAACCAAATAATAAAGAGCGGATATTAGTAAAACCAGACAAATAAATGTATTATTATAGGTTAAACAAGATAATTGCATAAATTCTCTGGCACGTGTGTCAACCACATCCCACCAACAACACACGGAACGAAGGTTAGTAAACAAATGGCCACGTTACTTTCACCTTGAGCGTGATCATGTGACTATGCAAGAAATGTTGAAATCCAAATTCATTTGCATCATGTCATTAATAATTGGCATAATAAGATACTCATGTCATTAATAATTGGCATAATAAGATACTCATGTCATTAATAATTGGCATAATAAGATACAAGTCTTTTCGACACCCATTTGTAAGCGATAAATTAACAATTACGTTAATACTTTGGAACTATTTCCTCTCTTTGTGCTGGCAACCTGACGGCATAACTGTATCCGCGCTCGCTGCTGTTTGTAATGTTATATCCATGTAGCTAACGGCTAGGGTGTTTTTTCAAAGGTTGATTTTCAAAAGTTTCTTCCAGTCGTGAACCGACTATACATAGATTATAGACACACTGAAAGTACAACTTTCAAAATGGTTCGTNATTATAGACACACTGAAAGTACAACTTTCAAAATGGTTCGTTAAAACTAGGCAATATTCAGAATTCTTACTGAATCTGTACTTCTATAATTTAGAAATAAAAATACCCAATACCCACTGAAAATTCTTCAGCAACAGACCCACAGTGAGTGAAGACCACGTGTTTTGACTGAGTACGTACGTCGAAATACATAATAAACAAACCTTTAACTAAAAAAAAAAAAAAAAACACCGGAAACTCACCATTTGCTACTTGAGTGTTGACTGCAGCAACACCATTGTTTGGCTCAAAGCTTGAGCTGCAACTGAAACTTTCATTGCCACTGGACCTTTTGGTTTAATGTGCCTTGCTTATACAGATAGGGGCCTGAACACCGCCTGTGCACTGTCGTCGGAATATGCTTCTTGGATTGTAAACCACATAGCTCTTAAGTCAACAATTTTATCTCCAATCTTAACTTTGACAGCAGGTTCTTAAGATGTATATGAAACTGTATGGTCTCCAATATGGAAATATTGTTTGTCCTCAGATGCTCCTAAAAGTTAAAGTGTACGAGTGTTGTTAGTGCCCATGTAACACACTGTTGCTACAACACAGACCTGAAGGACAGACTACAACAACTCAGCTAATGTTTGAGAAGCCACATTTCCACTTGCCCGGCAATATGCCACTGGCTGATTCCATTTCTTATGGAGTCCCTTCACCATGAAAACTAATGCATAGTTAACATTTCTAGCACTTCTATCCTTTACACAGAGATCTGCAAATCCAGAAATTGTGTGGCTTTTGCTGTCGTGCTGCAAGTGTTCACATATGGACATTTCGTCAAACGATATGCATGTACGATCAACTTCATTCATGCTGGATATGATTTCTGCCATGGACTGAAGGATGTGGTCATTCATACCTGGAAGTAGAATTACATTGGCCAGTACCTTGCCAAGAGTTTTCNATGTCCAGTAAACGTGTTAACTTTCATATTTCTTTTGAATGTGATTCGAAGCACACTATTTTTGGTTTACAAGTTTCTTTTGCTTCTTCTTCCTAGGAGTAAAGTCTTTGACAGATGTGCAGAAAATTAAACATAATGCTCTATTTTTTTTGTTTGGGACATGACAGGTTGCACTGTGGATAGGAGAAATACTAGAAATTGAATGACCACATATATCTTCCAAGAAACTGCCTGAATCACAATCATGCTCTGAACTGCCCATATTAAAAAGTTGTAATGAACTTTCGTGTTCTAGTTGTGGGGTAGAAGCTGTAAATACTGATGGATCACTTCCTGGAGTACTTTCACATCTATGTAGTTCCTCAGCCAACCGTTCATGGCCATCTAAGACACTTTCTAAGGTCCAGTTTTTAGAATAATCATGATCACTGAGAACAAACATGTTAGTTCTGAGGACATAACCATAGGTCCAATATTATGCTTTTGTTTTGAGTCAGAGGTTCGTTCCCCATTTTTACCAGGGGATTGAACCAATTCAGAAACACTATATTTACTACAGGTTTGATGAGCTTAGCTGCACTAGTCCGAGGCCTACATGCAACACTGTCTGCGACTTCAGGGATGTGTGAGGAAGTCTCATCCACGTGCTGTACGACAGTATTGTCATCTTTATTTCCTGAAGGTAGGCAATTACCAACACAAAATTCATCTTCCACTTTAATGGTAGGCACAGCTCCCTCCATAAATGAGTAAATACCCATCGGGATCTCGATACTGGTCCTCGGAGAAGTGTAATTTTCACAAGTAGAGGTCTGGTATTCTCGAACACAAGAGCATAGGGTTTTGGGCACATTCAATCAATTTCTGATACCTGCAACAATAGCGGGCACTCCGCAATAATAAACATCTCTCAAACCATTATTGGACATTGTCACAAAATCATTAAGATTATAAAAAGGATCTATAAAAAGCCATTATCAACCTTATAGGGTTGCAAAGAATTTCATATTTTAATGTGTGCTAATTTTTAATGAGAATGTCAAAGTTTATGTTTTATCTTCATTTAATATAATTTGAGCATTAAGAAAGGTAGTATCATCTGAAACAGAAAAGGTGTGAATTCCGTAAAGAAAGACTCCAGTTTAGAGTAGCAAATAAATTTGCAACCAGCTACTAACCTTGCTTGTTCAGATGGTGTTTTTCCTTGTGGGATATGATAAAATCTGCATTGTGATGGCAGCGAATTACATCAGAAAACAATTTGCACTTTAAACAAACAATTAATCATCACTAGCGCTCCTGTTTAGCGAGTGATAAAACTTCAAACTACGACATGAAAAAAAGTAGAANTTTTCCCTATTGGAGCTACCCCCCCCCCCCCTCCCGTACTTTATCCGTACCTTATTTTTATTTATTTTTCCAACCTCACCTCACAAAAGAACAATCGCTGTTGACTTTTCTTACAGTGTACTATACTACTCACAGTATTAGAGGTTTATAATACAGTGAAACCTCGTTACTGCGTTCCCATTTATGTCGATTTCTTGTATCAGTCAATTTTTTTTGATTGTCTCAACAAATAACCTATATAAACAATGTTAAAAAACCTGCATGCTACGCCCTTGAATCATTAATCTACCCGCATCGATCGATGAGGTATTCTGTCTGAAAACCAAAATATATTCGGAACTATTGTTTTATCTGTGAAAAAAACTATCTTAAAACTGGTACCACCAAAATTCAGTAGCGCCAAGAGCAGGTAAACAAACACTTCCTAACCTCAAATGCTAGTGTACACAACTAGTTGTCGTGAAACATTGCAATTGTTAACCACCACGTAATTTATTTTTGATAATTCAATCACTNTTGCAATTGTTAACAACCACGTAATTTATTTTTGATAATTCAATCACTATTTGTTTTAAATTACTCACGTCAAAAAACAGGTAAAACATAATAATTACAGGCATTTCTTTGTTTCAAGTCAGCAAACGAATATTTGCACAAATAAAACACACATGTTTAATGGAAGTGGTACGGACCAGAGCCAGACATTATAATGGGCAGAACGGATTTGAACTTTACTCTCGTTCCACAATGGAAACGCAAATTTTTAGGTCAGTACGGTAAATAACCATGTAAATTACAAGCATTAAAGGGGAACAGTGTACTTTCACGTATTAATTCTGTTAAGATAAAATTACGCCAGTAACTTTTTTTTTAAGAGTAATGCAGTGATATCAACTTTCACACAAGGTGGCGAGTGTTGTCAAGCAGACTGCATTTAATTTGGCGAAATTTAAAAACATTTAGCGGGCAACAAAATTTTTAGTGGAGTAAAATATGATTTCAAAAAATCTGATTTTTACACGTCAAACTAAAAACTGAGTTAAATTTGCCTCCAAAGAAGAGTAAAAAATATAAAATACAGCATTATTATGATGAAACTACGTACTTTATTACTGTACTTAAATTTTAACAATTTTTAGCATGTTTCTATAATAAATTTTGTTTGATGTTTGCCACTTTTTTTTTACATTTAGCAGAAATTTTGTGAATTTTATGTAAACATTCGGCAGATTTTTGAAATTTAAGTGCATTTCAATATTTTATAATACAATACTTATATTGAATGATTGAAATATGTTTTTTCATCCAGTACTTAAGATATGCCTACTGTTCATTACCGGCAATCAACTCAGTATACCCAAGGATGAAAATAAATTTTTTTTTGAGGTTGGGTTTTACTTTTTGAGGAGAGAGGTCCACATGTTGAGTTTTCCTGCATGCTGAGTTTTTTCCAGTGGGTCCCATGAAAAACGAATAATAGAGGTTTCACTGTACTTCTTCGGTGTGTGGACAGTTTCACATCAAAGTTTTACAGTAGATTTCTAAATTTGAAAAAAAAAGTTGCAAATTACCACTTAGCCCACAGTTATTATCATTGGCCAATATATATTTTTTTTTTACAAACCGCTGAACATCTTACACAATTTTTTTTTTCAAAGTGGTTCCTTATTTATGATTGGAATTCAAATAAAGTATTCCTTATGATCCAACAATAATGGCTAAGAGTTAAAATTAAAATATTTGATTGCAGAAGAACTACGGTATTACATTACTGACATTTTTATTTATGCTGTAATACAACAAAAATCGGGTTTATCTTAAAAATAAAAGAGCCAAAAGAGCCACGTGTAAATCAGTATTTAAATGGGGATTCAACTTGTAATTTGCTATATTTTATTCGTGTTATTTTTCCCAACAGTAAAGAATAGCCTTAAAACTTTGACTTGCATTACAAAAACATTTGCTTGATAGTCACCGTCCCAAACCTCAAATGAGAAATTGCAGACGGCTGCTGTTGTACATTGTATTTCACATAAATCTGGCCTTGTGCAATAGGTAAATGGTGTTTAGCTACCTCGCACCAGTCATTGGGAAGTCCAGATAGTGTGAACTCTCTTCAGCTCCAGGGGACTGAAGATTATTATGCAATCACACAATGTACTGGAAGTCTGTTAACATCAATGCTCAAATACAGTACAGAAAGCCTTGCTTACATCATTATATTCATATTGAGATTTAAAATATGTAATGTTGCAGCTGTCAAAAATTTAAGGCTGAAATTTACAGCTCGGTTCACCCACTCGGCTGAAGCAGGAGACTAAAATAAGGGCACCAAAAAAATTTGTAATAATTTACTCAGAGATGTATTCAAGTTTATGCAGTCCACAATCTTCAAACAGCAGAGACGCAAAACATTTTGCGATACGAACCAGGCGGATTTTGACATTTATGCAAAAAAAATTTTTATTTCATGTTCCAAACTGCATTTTAGGTGTATAGATAATCACAGTGTAATCTTGTCCTTACTGATTACAAATAAAATGGCATACTACTAATACTATCAAGACCATGGTGGTGTAGTGGTCAGATTTCTCACCTCCCACCTAGGCAAACCGGGTTCGATTCCCGGCAGGGTCACAGTCAGATTTTAGCATGTGGGAATCGTGCAGAAGATGCCGCTGGTTGGCAGGTTTTCTCAGGGATCTCTCATTTCCCCCGTCCTTCCATTTTGGTGCTGCTCCGTACTCATCTTGCTTCAACCGTATTGGCTCTCAAGAACCCGATGTTAATTAAGATCCACCCAAATCTCTCCACTCCACTACTACAGATACTGCCAACACTAACAGAAAACACTGACCTACCACAAACACTTCAGAGTATTCGTCTGTATGAGCAAGAACAGAAATCTACTCTCAATAAAAATTTACTCTGAATTCAAAAACACCATTACCAACTCCAAAGTCAATAACCTATGTGTACAGAACATTATTTAAAGCCATAGATTCTGAAAACCGTAACCTACCACCCGGGGTGTGAAAGTTTCAATGGGTTAGATGGTACCCAAGTTGTAGTTCATTTGGAATGTATGTAGATAAAAATGCAATGGCTACCTTGACAGTCTTTTTTTTTTTTTTTGGGAGAAAAATTTTAGTGGGTTTAACATGTTTTGTATACTGAAACCTCAACTGGTGTATTCTGAAAAATCATACTTCCTCCTTGCCACGTGCCTGCCGCCACACTGTCTTTGCCACTTTTCAAAGTTGTTTGCATTAATTTACGTAATTGTTTCATTTAATGTTCTATGCTGTAAATTAATTTGTAAACCTTCCTCAGGAGAGCTGCACAATTTCTTTTTTAGACTTTGTCTACATTGTATAATGTTTTCAAGGGTGCGATTAATTGTAAATTAGCTGAAAACACTGATGGAAACTGAACAGCTTGTTTGCTTATGGATTCTTTATGATGCTTGTGCAGTGTACAGTCTTAAGTTTTAAACAAACAGAATAAATACAGCTAGGAATTCAAACAATTCTGTTGTGTGTTTTCATCCCCAATTAAAAAAACAAAATATTTTCAAATAAAAAAAGTGAAATTAATAAAGAAATTAATCTTTGCGGTATGTTAGTTATGATTACAGACAAGTGCACATGATTGTTGGTTTAAAGGCACCAAATGTTAGCCTTCACTTACAGGTCTTCCTCTACTATCGTCTCTGCCTATGGCCAATTATGAAAATGTTGATGTATTGCACACTCGTAAAATTGAACTACTACAGACTTCTAAAGCATCAACCTTGTAACAATGGAAGCAGGAAGAAGAAGACGAAGAAGAAGAAAAAGATTAACCGCAAATTATTACCTTTAATATAATGTCCAAAACATTAACCTATTCTTACATTTAAAAATCTGTAAAAGTAAAATTTGTTATCATGTAGAACTGAGGTGAAAATCAAGTTTTAATCTACAAGTAGAAAGTGTTTGTAGGTGCGTTATACTTTCAGCATAACTATCAACAAACAAAGCTTTATTATACCAGTCACTGATGTAGAGCCGCATTACGGGTCCCACCTGTCTGCATCATTTTTTCCTTTTTAGGACAGGTGTGGGAGCTACAAGGTTTAAACTGGAACGGTACAAAAATTGCCACCGCCACTACGCGCAGGGCTCTGAACTGGCATGCAGTGTTCTCGTAGTGCTGCGTCTACCTATGGGACTTTCAGTGGTGGCCCTAAATATTTCTTGTTGCTATAATTATTCTATGCAATAATGCTGCATTACTAACAATGTACTTGGTTTTGAAAATAATCTCATTTTCTAGTGCAATGCCAAGTTTAAAGGATGCTCACGTCCCATTGCCCCCAACCCCCTATACCGGCTCCTGTATATTACAACTATACGCTATTCACGGTAAAGTGAGCACTTTTGAAAGCTCTCTCTCATCTGGAATAATATTCAATAAATATATTTTATTTTAGCCTTAGGTGTTCACTTCCAAGTGCAGTGGCATATACACACTGCGTGTATTACTTACATGGCAATATGTATTTAAAAAGGTGGCTAAAGGATTTTTAAAAAATGGCTGAAAGGAAGAAGTAATTAGGCCCTCAAAAGTGCTAACTTTAACATGAAAAGCCTATCGCCTCTTACATATACGGAAATAAACTACCTGCGCACACATAGCCAGGGCAACCAGAACAGAAGGTGAAAAGAGAAAAGGAAATAAAAGAAACAAAAACTTAGAACTGTCTTGTCAAGAAACATTTTGATGCACGCAAACACGGGGAGAGCCATGGCGTTAAAGTAAAGAGTTCACACAAGCGGAAAATAATATGTTAACAATGAACTGTTCTAGTCCATTCATGGTTTCTTCTAAGTTTTTACTGAAGGCGCAGCTTTGAGTATGGCCTAGATATGATTATCTGAAATCAATTCTGGAACAAATCTACTTACGAAACATCTTGCCCCAACATTAGCTTCACTTTCAAGTTTCTCTTGCTGGCCAAGACAAAAATGTTAACATTTTTATCTGAATAATTTTGTTTTATTTATTGTAGATCAAGAAAAACTACCTTTGAATTGTGGTCTGTCGACTGTCAGTTTATATTAGAAAAACTTTAACAAAAGCAAAACCTTTGTGATATTTAACAAATAGTTTATGCCGCTATATACATTTTAACACACTTGAATGCATGCTGTACAAAAATATACAACAAAAAATTAAACTCCGTTGACATTGCCATAAATATTTTTAGCAATAAGCCATAATATTTATGAGGAAATATATGCTTTTTGAGCAAAGATGGTTACAAACATTCCTATATTAAAACAAACACTATTAATGTACAAATAAATTACTCAACATCTACTTTTGATTGCTTGGCTGCAGTGATGCCAATACCAACAATCAAAGCAGCGACAGTGAAGCCTTGTGCAGCGATACGTGCACGCATCATGTATTGAGACGTTCTGGAGCGGCCCTGTCTGAAGCACCATAGACCGTACAGCAGCACGCCTGCCGTCGTCACACAACCTGCACACGTCAACACGAGCACCAAGTTACGCAAGGTATTTCACATTTCTGCCTAGGCTTACACGTGCGTACCTATAACAGATCAACATTATGTACAGTTCATGTAAGTGTAGCCGTCAACACAATTACTTTGACCAATTAGAACTTAAGTGAAACTTTATGTTCGTACGTCTGAGATAACATAGGGTTTACTGAATTGACAGAGGCAGTTAATACACAATGAGTTAACTAACACAAACAAGCATCATAATTACAGACTCTCAAAACTTTTCTGTGATTAATTTATAAATTTTGCTTATTACATGCACACTCCATACATATTCCACATAATTCAAAGTTACAACTAAAGTAAAGTTTATATTTTCTTTACTCTGAAATAAATTAACAGCAAATTTTATGATAATTAAAGCTCTTTTGTAATTAATCTTTTTATATGTTAATTTCTTTCTTATGAACTTTTATATATTTAATGTGCATTAAATAAAAAAAAANTGTAATTAATCTTTTTATATGTTAATTTCTTTCTTATGAACTTTTATATATTTAATGTGCATTAAATAAAAAAAAATAAGATAATTTTATTTTAAACATAGTGTTTGTTTGAACAACCCAGGAATTACACAATTAACATTATCANAAAAAAAATAAGATAATTTTATTTTAAACATAGTGTTTGTTTGAACAACCCAGGAATTACACAATTAACATTATCATGTCACATCATCTGAGATGAGCTAGGGACCAATAAAATAATAATAAAAAATGAAAATTTGAAACAAAAATTTCCATAATACACTAGCATTCCTACAATAACAAATTACATTTTTATATGTTGTTTGCATCACAACTTTGTCAAAAGTAGTGTACAAGCATATAAAATCATTTATTTATATAACCAGGGAATCAATTTGAGTTGAAGAAACCACATGGTTTAAACAGGTCTATAAGAAGAACAGCAGTTCAATACCGAAACATTGAGATTGATACAGCCAGCATGTGTACTCTCATCCACATTCCTTGTGTGGTATAACTGGCACTGAGGCATGTCTACAGGATGGTTCATGGCCTCCTGCCAATACATGTGCATCGCCCGAGCGCCGCTGTCAACAGACCTTTGAACAACTATGTGCGAGTGGTAGCCAGAAAGCACAGGACAATAATGCTACTGCTAACCTTTTCTCTCGTCAGCCTTCTTTGATTATGAAAATACACCCATCCTATCCTATTGTTACAGAGCTTCTGTGTACACTAACAAAGATGCTGGATGTACAGATGTAGTTCGAATGCTTCTCGTAGATGGCCGCATACACATGTGTGATGACTGGCTACATTGTGAAGCACTGATTTCTCCCATTTTTCCAGTTCTNTCGTAGATGGCCGCATACACATGTGTGATGACTGGCTACATTGTGAAGCACTGATTTCTCCCATTTTTCCAGTTCTCAGCAGAGTACAATAGTCAAGACAGTTTATGTGTTGATTTTACTCTCTGTATAGCCTCAAAAAATTACGAACCAGTGATATTTTGTGTTGTGTTTTGGTGTGTGCGTGCGTGTGTGTGTGTATATATATATATATATATATGTATGTATATATATATATATATATGTATGNTCGTAGATGGCCGCATACACATGTGTGATGACTGGCTACATTGTGAAGCACTGATTTCTCCCATTTTTCCAGTTCCCAGCAGAGTACAATAGTCAAGACAGTTTATGTGTTAATTTTACTCTCTGTATAGCCTCAAAAAATTACGAACCAGTGATATTTTGTGTTGTGTTTTGGTGTGCGCGTGCGTGTGTGTGTGTATATATATATATATACACATACACACACATGCATGCAAGAGCGCACACACAAATTATAATTTCAGAATATACTACATCTAATTCAGTGCCACTCCCCTAATGGAAATGTAGATGCACGCCCACGTCACTGGCAGCAGGTTAGCGACGTCAAGTTACCACAACACACAATAAAATGTGAGGCATTTTCCTGTGAATCATTTGCAATGCATGTACAGCAAAATTCAGCTCCAAAATAAGCTTTGCTCCACCTTGTTTGTGCAGTAATTTACAACGTTCGATAGTCATGCCTATTCCTCAAGCACCAGCTGTGCATTTCGCTACACAATTACTGTACATTGTTAATCACGATAGTAGTGTTGCACTGTGACAGCAGGTGCGAGAACATTTCCCTGACTAAATGTTGTAATCACTTTTTTCCTTCATCCATACCATCAGACTAATACAATTTTTAGACAACATACCATTAAAGAAGTTATGGGAAGCAGAGAGCAAATTAAAAAAAAAATTCCCCCTCCCCAAAAAATTTGGGGGAAAAAAAAAAGTCAAACATGGCTACTGCCTTATTGGATTTAAGTCATTGGACCCCTGAGTGTATGTACTGAGTCCCATCACCGTAGCTGAAAACATTTTGGAGCTAAAGCAATTTGAATTTCAGCTCCCTTTTAAAATTGTACAATTGAAATGGGGTCAACGGTACTCCATGAGGTGAGGGGAATTAATGGGGTTAAGAGTATACCAAATTGTATACAAGTATGCCAAACCGTTTCAGAAATACAGTGAATCAAAACCTTAAAAAAGAAACACCAATACCAAATTTAAAATGCCTAGGCAGAATGGCATGAAAATGAGGCACGATCAAATTTTGGGAGCAGCAAAATACCCCTCGTCACCAATTTAATGTAATACCCTCCTACAGTTTTGGGTAGTAGCGTCAGGTGAGNGAAGGAAGGGGGAAAATAAAGGAGAGGGGACTAAATAACTAGGTGTTCATGAAAGTTGTTAAAAGAAAGGAGGAAATAGGCATCAAAAGTAATGATTTTTGAAAGCAAGATTTTCTTTACCAGAGGGGTACGAAAATGGAATCGCCTTATAGTGGGTGAAAATACAGAAAAAAAATTAGTATAAAATGGAATATTCTTACATAACACTCAAGAATTATGAGGGGGGGGGGAAGGGGGAACTGAAAGAAGTTATAGAGAGCAGGGAGCAAAATTCAAAGAATGCTCCCCATCCCCTTAAAATGGTTAAAGATGGCCACGACCTTAAAGGATTAGAGTAGTTTGGCCTATGAGCATACGTACAGAGTCTTAATGCCTTAGCTCAAACAATTTTGGAGATGGAACAATTTGAATTTTGAACCTCTCCTTAAAATTCCTATCTTAAGGTGGCTTCAATTGTGTAACATGAGAGGGTGGGAATTGATGGGTTAAGGAGCATGTGCAATTGGAACACACACGTCAAACAATTCTCTAAATACAGCAAATAATAAAATTACCTCCTCTTAAAAATTAAAAATTTTAAAAAATCCCTGGTTTGGGTGAAACTCCTTATTAGAAGATACCCTAGTGCCAAATCGAAAGTCTCTAGGATGAACAGCGCACAAAATGGGTGGCGATTGAAAATCAAAACGTAGCTCCCCCTCCTCACATCAATCTCCTCCGAGGTGTAGGGGGGTGGGAGAGGGGATGGAAAGAGGACGGATCAGTGCCAAACTTTCTTTAATAGTATGAGAATATCTGAAAAAATTCCATAGGTTTCTTTACTGAGAAACTATTTCTATAATTTAAAATACAAAATTCACACTTCAATACTTTTCTTGAAAAATGTTTTCAGACTTTCATAAATTTTACAAAATTCCATGACTTTTCCAGGTTTTTGAGAAGGTATGGCCACCTCACCCTTCCTAGTGAATCTTTTCCAGGGTGCTGTAGGTCCCGAGTTCCTCTTCATGGACAACGCTACGCATTCACATCATTGTACAGCAGCTGTCGCCGAGCTGTAGGAGAATGAAGATATTCACTAAATGGACTTTCTTGCCTACCACCCATCACATGTATGTTTGTCTTCTGTCTTGCTGTGCTCTGAGTCTACTTTTGAATAAAGGTCCTTTGCATCTTTTGGATTACTGTCTTGTTCAGTATTGTTCACCTTACCCATATTCTTACACATCGGCAATGTTATGCTTTGTACCTATTTGAAAAACTCCTGCATGATGTTACATGTGAAAGTATGTCCCATCCATAAATGTACACCAGTGTAAATCATTCCTCAAATTTTAAACTTAATATGGGATAGGGTAAGACCACCATAGGTTTAGCAAAAAGGAACTATTAGAGCAATTCTAAGAAAGGGGATAAAAATACTGTAGTAATTACAGAGCGATGAGCATTGTGAATACAGAATATAAGACACATGCACTCAAAGAGAAGATACAAAAATTGTAATGACTGTAAAATCAGACAACAGTAAGGCTATTTTCTAAGAAGCAATGTTAGCAACATCAGAAGAACTGCCAAGCTCAGAGTTCAGGCTTCGTAATGTGTCTTCCAAACTTAACACATAAAATGAAAAAAATAAAACTAATGATTTTGAAAGAAAAATAACTCTTACAAAATAAAATATGTTTAAAGGCCAAAATTTTAGAAATATTTAATGTATTACTTGGTCAAAACTTTTTAATGTTAGAAAAAGCAAGATATCCAAAATAAAGTATAAAAAAATCAACATCACTACAGAACAAAAATAATTAAGCCATGACTTGTACGAAAGCATACTTGTTTGTGCTTACACAGTACTCTGGCCTGGCTAAACCTGTACAGCCGTAGTGAACATAAATGTGTATCCCAAATAACTGGCCACATAAAACAAAACAAGATTGCTCAAGAAACAAAAACATACAGAAATATTGGTGGTGGTGGTGGTGGTGGTAGGAGAGGAGGGGAGGGGAGAGCAATGGTGACAATTATGCAAATTTATTTCAAACATTTTTTTTTACATGTGTATATTGAATTACACTTTCAAGTGACTCCAATCCTTGTGGTACCAATTGGAACTAAAAAAATTCATATTCAACAATTCATAAACCAGGTATGTGCCATTGACTGTACATACCCATCAATACTGGGAATATGCATTATTCAAGTTTATTCTCAAATTAATTAATGTATAAAAATGAGGAAGGCCAAAAGATTAACAGATTTATAACTGTGGATAAAAATGTGTGTATGCCGAGAAATAAATTAGTATCCGTACAAGTGCAGTTGCTGTGGAACAGTTGTAGATCTATTACACTACAGCAAGTACATATGAATAATGGCTGCTTAATACTCTCGCACACTCTCAAACTCTCACACTCCCTCCCCTCCATCCCTTCTCTCTTTCCAAACTACTGAATGCATGATAAGCACTTCTTATTTCTAAATACTTTATCTAATATATAATTAATTTCTACAAAAACCTCCAACTTACCTTGAATAACTGTTTTAGGGACTGATGACTCGGCTCAGCATGTAATGTTAATAATTAATTAATCTCTACTAGACTTGCTGTTGCACGGCTGCCCAGTTGCAAGTTCATCCTNAACTCCACACTCTCACCGACCTCACAACCATGAACTGCAGATATCCCTCTGTTCTCCTCGATACCTGCCCTATATTACACTGTTCTTTCTTCTCCATCTGTACACCCCTCTAGACAGCCGGCGACATAACATCCCCCACCCTCCCTCTCCATTCACCATCCTGTATAACCTGACCAGTCTCTACACACCTCTCCCACCCCTTAAAGAAATCCAGCCCATCTTCATCATCAATGACCGTAAGTTCCCTCCATCCTCACCATTTTGCTCCTGCCTTCTCCACCTGCCCTTGACCCATCTCACTGACCTACCCTTCTCCGTGCCTTGAACAGTATTGTTACATGCTTACTGGTCTGCGGTGCTTCCCTTGGCCATCCAAGTTATGCGAGTGAAGCAGTGGGCAAGGGCTGGGCTAGGCTAAAAACCTGAGGAGCGAGCAGCGATTCACATAAGCAAGCCACCGAGATAAGCCTATCGCGACTCTTGCGCTCCTGACATTCAGCGGATTGAATTTCTGCAGTTGTCTTTAAAGAATGTTTTGGTCGCTTGTGCTTGCCTCTCTTAGCGTGACTCGGAGTGCAGGGAACCTTCCAGATCGATAAAGCCAGTGAGACTACATACGCTGTGCCGGGCTTCTGAGCCGAGTTTTGAGAGTTTGAAACTTAAGTGACAGGTGTGGGAAGACAACGCAGAGAGTGGCAAGTGACCACAGGGAGCCAAGTCTGCAGATTGCAAGCATCGGTACATGATGAAGNGAAAGAGGTGGGATTACTGAACAGGATGCACGAGTGTAAGACATTTGGAATGATGGCAATATATAAATTGAATACATGTAAATAATGAGTGTGAAATAAGTGAATAACCAAAATAATTAAACATTGATAAGGACTAATTAGAATTGAGATAGGCAAATATTACACTCACTGAGAATAACAAGTGCAATAGTAGAGATAGTTTAATGTTGTAATAATAGCTGTGTGAATAAATAAATTAAAAATAAAGATTTTGCTGTTTTATTTTTATTAAGACATCCATCCCTCACAAACTCTGATATGCCCCTCTGGCATCTTGTAACACTGGTGTCAGAAGTGGGATGGTAGTATGAAATTGTAAACATAGTTAGGCAAAAAGCTAGTAATTAGCGATATATAAAATAATTTGAAGAGTTGGGTGAGTTGCGTTAGTATGTATGTGGTATGTGACAAACAGTAAGTATATGTATGAATGTGGNTAATTTGAAGAGTTGGGTGAGTTGCGTTAGTATGTATGTGGTATGTGACAAACAGTAAGTATATGTATGAATGTGGGTGTGTACGTTGTAATATCGCACACATCAGATTTGACAACTGGAAATCACAACTCAGTTTTACTCACTCAGTAGACACACAAGACTTAAAAATAAAGGTGCCATATTAGAATAAAATAAAAGAATTCAGTTGTCTGACTATTTCCTCCGNTTAAAAATAAAGGCGCCATATTAGAATAAAATAAAAGAATTCAGTTGTCTGACTATTTCCTCTGTATTTTATTTCAAGTTAAAAAAACCAGTTCACATTCTTTAATTAATGCAGAGTCACGAACAGTCAGCTTAATGAGCCAAAGCACAGAACAGTACCACAGAGTTCATTAATTATGCAAGTCACTAAAAATTCGCAACGCGAGAAAATTATGAAGACAAGAGGGACGTCAGTTCCCTCCTGGCACTCTAGTGACCCCAGCGGGAATAAATTAGTAGATAAACGTTCCAGCCGAAAATAGAAGTTAAAAAAAACGAGTATGGTCATGGGTGTTTACCAGTGCGAGGGAAATTTACCATGCTTAAGCCGAAGCGTCTTCCTCATTGGATGATCGTAATCTGTTAGTGGGTGGCAGGTGCTCATGACTAAAATCACCACGTGCTTTATCCCCACTCCTCACACCAGTGTGCCAAAAACCTAACCAAATAACGGCATGGCACAGTACAGAAACACTTTGGATATAGTGCGAACCCCATCACAACCACTTTCCCATGCCAACCGAACTGCGCAAAAGTGAAAATCAAATTTATAGAACATTCTTGAAAGGAAAAAAAACATTCATGAGTATCGTAATAACCCTTATCTCAGATTGGTGACGCAACCTCAACTGCGATTTTGGAAAAANGTGCTTTATCCCCACTCCTCACACCAGTGTGCCAAAAACCTAACCAAATAAGGGCATGGCACAGTACAGAAACACTTTGGATATAGTGCGAACCCCATCACAACCACTTTCCCACGCCAACCGAACTGCGCAAAAGTGAAAATCAAATTTATAGAACATTCTTGAAAGGAAAAAAACATTCATGAGTATCGTAATAACCCTTATCTCAGATTGGTGACGCAACCTCAACTGCGATTTTGGAAAAANAAAAAAACATTCATGAGTATCGTAATAACCCTTATCTCAGATTGGTGACGCAACCTCAACTGCGATTTTGGAAAAAGCAATCACATGGCAGATACCCATACCAACATGGCCAAAACGTCAAATACTGATACGTAATTAAAATTGCTCGCAAAAATTAACCAAATGTCTTGATTGAATTATTATTAACTGCATCATTACATTACCTCAATCAGTTTGCAAGAGATTTCAAAGAAACCTTTCCCAAATTGAAACTTACCTTGCACTATGTGGCTACTCTGCAGACTACTGTGACTCTGGTCTTTACAAACAATTTAAGTTTACAAGTTGGTGACCTAACTTAATAATATTAAAATAAAAAAAAATCCACATCACGTGTTAAAGAAGAGCAACTCAAGATATCTGCGGGAATACTGCAATAAAATGATACATACAACTTATCCATATTACAACTAAGTTAAATGACATTGGCTTACTTACAATGTAAGCCAATGATGATTTCTTATAGGTAGACTGCTCATTCTGGTTCCTCGCTGGGATCAGCACACAACATCTATGAAGGGGACCCAGGTCTGCGCAAAACTATAAAAAACTACTGCCTTTTTCATTAGGTGAGTGGTGACAAAAAGGAGTCTCAGACCTGTCGTACCAACCAAAAAACACTCTCTTTGTGCTATGATGCAAGGACACCATAAAAACTGGAGCAACATCTTACCACTGCATATTTATATTAGTAAAGTTTGACACACTACAACCCCTTAACCTTTAGATTTCTAGACCAAAATACCTTAATAGCTCAATTTTTTTCTAGGTGCATTTCTTAACATTGAATTTGCAAAATAGCAGTAAAATAACATTCTTTCATTACAATACTTTCATCAACATACAGTGTAATTGTTACGTAACTTTAAAATAACTTCCAAAATTATTATTTTATAAAATTAACATTTTTTTAACATATCGAAAAACATACTTTGTAATATGCGTTGCCTCTATATAACTCTTCCTGTTTGATACTCTGCTTTAAGCACAAGAACTAAATCCTAATAGTTACAAATACAATAGTAAAATTACATTTTTGTAAAACAACTTGTAACATTGCAGTTTTTAGGGTTGTGTTTAACGTTGATAGATAATTTAATTATATTGTAACGTTCGGCACTAGTTACTGCAGATGTTACGTTGCCACAGCTTGCTCAAAGGTGGAACACAAGACTCAGTACAATTGAATGCTGATTAATTAAAAAATTAAGTTCCAAGTTCCAGATTAGTTGTCATATACTTTTATTTATTCTTTAGCAACACAGTTCACAGACAAATTTCCGGTATGCAGAGTACGAACCTTCACAATGAACCATTCAAGTGCAGAAAACAGCACCACAGTAGTTTACTTATTATTCCTGCCTCAAAACTGTACCGAAGGAATTTAAATGCTACTACCTCCCACACCGGTGGAGAATTAAAATAACAAAGTTTAGTTGCCGATGTGGGGGTTATCGTCCCGGCCGACGCGACTTAAACGAGCATTCTGGACGGAACTGAAGGGCGACTGCCCTCACCGCAGACTGACTCTGAAGTGAATGTTTCTGAAGTGAGACTGCTCGAAGGGCGACAGAGACACGCGTCTTTTGTCCTGCCTCTCACCCCCTCTCCGGAGATAAGGGCAAGGCATCCGGCATCTGCCACGCACGCTTTCCACTCGTTATTGACACTGCTCCGCTCTCAACACGTTATTGTAACTACGCCGCCGGAACTAATACTGCGCCGTCAACATAAACAAACTTCTCGTACAACAAAACTTGTTGACACATTTTGAAAAATGCTAAGTAGTGCTGACGCTTAACAAAAACTGAAAAACTACGACTTTGAAACAAAACGGCAAACGTCCGCCCGATAAACGTAAAACAGCACCAGTATGCCAGATAAACAAACTATGACGGGAAACGAGCCACCACGGCTTTAAACTTCAAACCCAACAAAATAATATGTAGCTTTTATAAGACCATGATCAGGCCAATATTAGAATATGAAGCAGCGGTCTGAGGCCCGTATGTGGGCGAGGAAGTACAGGAGCTGGAGAAGGGCAGCGAGGTGGGTTAAGAATAAATGGAGAAGGGGGAATAAAGAAGGTGAGGATGAAAAGTATTTTAAACCATCCTCAATGGTGAAACAATGTGAAAGGATGGTGAAAGACATTTAGCTAAGGGGCTGTACACTGCAAGAGGTACGAGCAGTAGGAAGTTCCAGAGGTTATGGAGGATGGAAAGAGGTAGGCAATTTATGCTTATGATAACTGTGAGGGAGTGGAATGTGTTGTGGGAGGAGCTGGTGATGTTGAGGGGTGATGAGATTCAGGAAGGAACTGGAGAAGATGGGTTGAGTGCAGCACCAGCCCAATTGCAAGTTGTATTGTATTGTGCTTTAGTAGATTGTGAAAGTATTATCGTTTGTGACAAAAAAAAAATGGTAATTATTAAGTTTAGGGGCTTTTCTGTAAAAATAAAAATAATTCACGGAAAATGATATATTTCTACGGTACTAATGGTGCAGAACATGAATATACTAGGGGCATTAACGTCAGACTAATTTCGTAATATGTGTCCACCTAACCTAACAGAACCTAACCCCACGATGAGTGAATCACTATTTTACATTTTGAAACTAACCTAGGATTTTACACTAACCTGGAATTGTAGGGTTTTACACTAACCTAGGTTGTTTGGGTTTTACACTAACTACAAATGTAGGATTGGAGGGATTTAAAGGAACCGTAAAACACACCAAAAGAAGGTATATTGACTCACCTAGGTTGGGGGCTAGTATAATTCCTCAGACGTTAATAGACGTAGGCAAACATATTTTGCAAGTTTTATAAATATGTACTACTTATTTTAACATTACGCCCTCTTGAATATGAACAAGGTAAGCTGTGCAGAACCCATTAATGCAACTTTTGTTTGTCTAGGACGTTTCTTTCAGAAACGTAAACAAACTGACTATACTGCTCATTTCGTAATTTTGTTAAATATGTTGTACTTATTTTAAAGCTATGCCCCTAGTATATTCGTGTTCTACGTGATTAGTAGAGTAGAAATATATCATAATTTTGAATTTATTTTGTGTTTTTCAAAAAAGCCCCTAAACTTAATAATTACCAAATTATGCATACTACGTACAAGAATTAGTAACTTAATAAAAATTTTATCAGTCTTTTCAATGCTGGAAACCTATGTAATATAAGTCATAGTATATTAAAGTAACTGTTAAAAGTAACTTATTAAATAACCAGTTAATGTTATGTAACAGTTAATGAAATGTAACTGTTTAGCTTTTAGCTCATCATTACTGTGCATGTTATGACGCGAAAAAACTGTATTTTCCCTAATGCTATTGATAAGTGCATAACCTATTTATATTTGATGATAACAATCAACTCCATATTGACAGGTAGCGATGATTTCCCAGTGGATGCTCCAATATGCAGTCTCCGCGCTTAGCCTTGTTACCTCGCCTGGCCATACACTGTATAATAAATTATATTCAATGAAATACGAAACATGATGGAACATACCAATAGGTACAAATGGATTTTCTTTGAATTTTCGTAAAAATTTCTCTTCTGTGGTTTCTATAGGAACAGCATCCATATCTCTACGGAGTTGAACCCAGTCAATTTCTTGTTCGCCATCTGTAGAACTATTTGAAGACATTTTGTAAAGAACTATACTATAAATGTCTTTCAATTTTCACAGACTGACTGTAAACTAACGAACACACTGAAGCTATCATAAACGTCAAACTGTATAACTGTATGTTTGAAGGACTTTTTTTNTAGGTTCTGTTAGGTTAGGTGGGTACATGTTAGGAAATTCGTCGTACGTTAATGCCCCTAGTATATTCGTGTTCTACGTTATTAGTAGAGTCGAAATATACCACTTTCTGGAGTTTTTTTTTATTATTTTCAGAAAAGCCCCTAAACTAGAAAATTGCCAATGATGCCGCTAGCCCGACGCCAAGGTCCAATAACCAAACCATTACCGACGGCGGTTACAGAATTGTTAGAATGACACCTCGTATTTACTTTTCTTCTTTTGTCTAATATAGAAACCCAGTACTACAAAGACAAAAATGATTATCATGTAGTCTGTGACAAGATCTTAATCGTAACCTGTGTTTTAGTTTCAAGTATTTCATATTTTTATTTATTTATTAGTGGTTTAGAAAAATAAACTAAAGTTTCAGTAATATAAAAACAAAATTAATTTATTATTAAACAACATGGTTTGAGAAATTTAATATGGTGGCTTTGGCTAACCTAACAGCATGGGCTAAATTGTATGTTTGTAAATAAATAAGGTGTATTTGGTAAAAGCGCACAGAAAGTTTTTTTGAACGGCAAGGGTAGAAAGTTGCAGTTCATTGTAGGGTGCAGTATTCTTATAATGTGAGGCATGTCATAATCTGCTGTCGAGTTTAATGACATGTGTTTTGTTTTAGGCAGTTCCTAACCTATGTCGTAGTTATGTCCATCAAAACATATCAACTGCCTATACTGCGAGAGTGTTTCAAATTAGTGGACAAGAATGCACTTCATTGGTTCCCTGGTCACATGGGAAAAGGCATGAAGCAAATGCAGCAGCAGTTGAAGACTGTGGACCTTGTGATTGAAGTTCATGATGCCAGAATTCCGATATCGGGTCGCAATCCTATTTTCAAACATACTGTTCTTGGTGTGAGGCCACATATAGTAGTTTTGAACAAGAAAGACTTGATTCATGAAGATGCTGTTTTGCAAGTTGAACAGAAATTCACGAAAGATGGGTTCAGCAATTTGATATTTACAAACTGTAAAAGTCACACTTGTAATGGTGTGAAGAAGGTAATTCCTTTGGCGACCAAACTTATAAATTCGTCACCGAGGTTTAACCGCAGTGAGCAGAAAGATTTTTGCATGATGGTAATAGGTGTGCCCAACGTGGGCAAATCTTCGCTGATCAACGCTCTGCGAAACAGGCACCTCCACAAGTCGAACGCAGCTCACGTGGGTGCGGTGGCTGGGGTGACGCGTAGTGTGCAGAACCGTATCAAAGTCGTGCACGACCCACCCATCTACTTGTTGGACACTCCAGGCGTCCTTACTGCCAGCGTCTCTGACGTGGAGTCCGGACTGCGGTTGGCTCTCTGTTCCTGCCTGCAAGATCACCTGGTCGGAGAGGAAGTCATCGCCGATTACCTTCTGTACATGCTAAACAAGGAAGGTAACTTTGCATACGTAGAATATTTAGGTTTGGAACAACCTACTGAGTCAATATCTATTGCACTGGTGAGCCATGCTCGCAAGCATGGAAAAATACAGAAGGTGCGCAGTGTGGAAGGTGGCTATAATATCAGGTTCGACCTTAAACTTGCAGCTCAGTCTTTCATTCGTGCATTTCGGGCAGGAGAGTTCGGACCTGTGCTTCTGGACAGAGACAAGCTGACCTGCTAGGTGGCTGTGACTGCTGTAAAAAAATCCATTTGTGATATATTAAATCATTGTTTTATTTATTTAGTAGTTTTTTTTGTGTTTAATATCTCATTGCTGTTAGGTAATTGTGCTTTTGCCTAGTTATAAAAAATACGGGCTTTTATAAACAGTTATTGTAGGTATCGGCAGTACGTTCTGAATCATTTTTATGTTCACAGTAGAGCTTACATACAATGAATTACACTAGTGGAGAGGGCTGTGAAGAAAAGTAGGTTAAAGTTAAAAAAAACGGAATGAAGAAATTTAGAAAAGCATGAAAGATGTGAAATTCATCCCCAAATGGCTTCAGAATAGTCAATTCACACAAAGTCTGCGCCAATCTGCTTCTCAGAGTGTGAGTAATTGCGAACCTGGAAGGTGCATGGATTTAACTGCTTCGTATAGTTTTTACCTGCCATGTATAATTTTACCAGCTATGTATGATGTAGGTAAATATGCATGTTGTTCGTGCTCGCTATCACTCATGCTCCAAGATGCAGAGTGTTGCAGATTTCAGTGAATTCACTATTCTGGAGCAAGTTGCTGGCTGGTAGGAAATCCCAACTGTTGCAACCTTCTAATAAAGAAAATACCAACGTCAGCTACTGTCACCAACATGGGCAACAAAAACACTGAATTACTCATCTCGTGACAGAAAATGGCACAAATGTTTACAGTTTTATGCAGAGTAAATGGCACATCCAGCTGAAATACTTGTTGCATTGTGTTGATGCGATGTAGGTAAACAGCTATTCGTCACTTTACAAAGGAGTGTAATGCAGCTTCTTTCTAATCATGTGGCTGGCAAAAAAAAAATGCTGCCGAGCAGTACGCTGCACCTAATTTTGTTACTTACGACTGGTAAATGTCCTGAAGGATTGTTGCGATGGAAATAATTGCTGTACCTTACCAATTCAGTTATTATTATCATTGTGACGTACTAAAAATTGAAAAATACCAAATATATGGTAAGTCAAAACTCAAAATCTGCACAAGTTCACACTCTAATGTAATGGTTCTCAACTCCAGAAATGCTCAAACTTTAGCATTTTATCAACACTCTATACTGTTCCGTGTTACCCAGTGGGATCAGTACCTTTACCAGAATATTGTTTTTGAGCAATGCTCGTTAATGAGAGAGAGTTTCAACTGTCTTTCTATTTTCCTACTCAAAATAACGTTCTTGTACTGGAACAACAGTTTCGGACACTGGTGTCTGCCAGGTGATCTTACAAGGATGTAATTCAGACCTGTACAATAAATTTTGAGGCTGGGAGAGAAAAGAAAATTTTATTATTGGGACACTTTTTGCTTCCTTACGTAAAAGTTCTCCAGTTACATGAAAAATGTGACACACGCCCGGTAACTTTAATAAAGCTTAAAATAAAATGTTTTCAACATCTGCACTTTTTTTTTACAATATTTTTCTGTTAATTAATATTTTGTTAAAGCAGTAGACAAGTGTATAAACTGACATTTGATTTCTTCTGTAATTAATTTATTGTGTTTTATTTACATTGGCTTTTTGATTAATTTTTTGCCATTATTTTATTTGCCAACTAAATATGGCTAAACAAGAGCACAAAAGGTATCAGCTATCACTCTGGAACAATTCTATCATTAACAAAGAAGATGATATTCTGAAAACAAGGAATGAATATACAACATTGAAATAATTGACTGACCAAATTTAGGCCATATTCTGACATTACTTTCAAGATTATTATGAATAATTGCTGCTTTTCATAAAATACTTTTGAGTCGTATGAATATTTAATTTTTCCCATTTCAATGTTCTCTGATTTACAATACCCGTATTAAGATATTTTATGTAAATTCACGTTGTAATATTTCCTTGTTTATGAAGCATGAGCCAGTAAAGAGATTTGGGCGGCTTTTAACAGCGAGGTCTTGAGAGCCGATGAGGGTGATTGAGGTGAGCATGGAACAGCATCAGAATGAAAGGGCAGGGGAAGCGGGAGATTCCAGAGAAAACCCGCCGACCAGCAGCATCGTCTGGTACGATTCCCACATGCGAAAATCTGGGAGTGACCCGACTTGGGATATACCCGGTTCGCCTTGGTGGAAGGCGAGCAGGCTAACCGCTTAGCCACAGCGGCCCCTTGTTTATGAAGCATTTTGCTTTCAGTTCCATCTTCGCGAACATCAATGTGTCTTAATGCTCGAAAGGGTTTGTTATGTACTATACTAAGTTAATTGCAATAAATAGAATTTTATTTAGCATTCTGCTGTTGTTGTGGGCATGATTACAATGTCTGGTATTTATGCATTGTTTTTTCTGTAAATTTTGATAATTATGAAGAATGGGTTGTTCCACATGTACTTGGCAAGGTAGCCGACCAATGACTTTTTGCTAAGCAGGAGATCACACGGAGCACCAATCCTGCTCGATGTTTTGCATGTGCATTACCAAGTCCTCCCTGTTGAGTCTGTCATTGTTATTTGTGTTGACGGTGTCACTCTTTGTGCTGCAGACAAATACCTTGCGGTGGTTCACACGCAAGTAGCGGTAGCCATGAATGTTCTGTTTGCTGTAACCTCGCCCGTAGTCCAAGATTATGGTGGAGCTGTGCTCGATCCACCACTGGATGATGTCGGCCAGGGTGACCGCATTCATCGTCTCCATAGGAACGAGAAAGAACTGACACGGATCATCCCTGCGTATGCCGCCAAACACCCTCTGTCCATGCACCTTGCGCATCTTCCTGTTGTTGCGCTTGCCCAGCTTGGATCTTCTATCTCGACCACATTGCCAGGGCCACGTGTGCACTTCTGGTATGTGAGCACCCAGTCAATGCAAACTTGGCGGCAGAGATCGGACCAGTTCACGACCATCTTGCTCGAGCACCTCAGCTCGTCGACGATGGTCTGCCAGCTGCAATGAGTACCTGATCAGACACCACAGCAAGCACTGCTGTATTATCTTTCCCGGCGACATGTTGGAATTGCTCGGGAAGCTGCCCTTTCATGCCACAACTTTGAAGTTGCAAATGTCTCGTCCTCCAGTCACCTGCGGCCAGTGAAACAGCCACATTTAATGAACCAAACCTAGAAACCAATGCATGTTATTGTTTCAGTGTGCCATTTTTATCTGCATGTGCCTTTTTATAAAAATCACTTCAAGTTTCAACTTAATTGAAAAATTTAAACAAGAAATGTTTTAGCAAGTTAACTCTGCTCGTATGTCATTAATTTCACCATTTGATGCCCATGTCAAATTTTTATACTAAAAAGCCATATTATGTTTTTTTCTTTTGGAATTATGAACATTCAAAGAGTTCACTTTGAAAAGAACACACACCTCTTCAAATGACGCTATGATGATGACCAAATGGTGTAACTGGTACAATTTTTGTTATGTAGAGTATGTAATTAAAAAAAAAAAACATTTAGCATACTGTTAGAGACGAGTAGTATGTAAAACAAAATGTGCAAAAAAATGTTCTGAGTGTAACAGTCGTTGTTTCCACCTGAGGCAGGACCAACATACATGAGAAAAGAGGAGACTGGCACCAAATGTAGCATGAACAACCTATGTCACACTTAACATGTGTGGAAGTCCTGGTATGACCCCACTCGGAACTAAACCTGGGCCACTTTACTGGAAGCTGTCCACCAGTCTAACTGTTCGACCACCGATGTCTCACATTTACAAATAGTAGAGTAAAATGTCAGTTTTTTTTTTATCAAAAAGATTTTTGTGATGTTTTAGCTGTTTTTTGTGGATAATATGGTCGGTTATATGACTATACAAAAATCCAAAATTAATGGATGTTCAGTTGTTTTTCCCTTAAGGGCACTGGCTAGTGCAGGACAATTTGTGCACTTTGAATAGATGAACCCCTTCTACAAGAAAGCAAGTAGGTGTGTTTAATTTACCTGCAATTTTCAGAGTACTAAAAATCTTACCAAAAAATTTTTTTTAGCAATGTGGCCCGAGCAAAGATGGACAAAGTGTCTTCTTTTTGTTTGAAAGCTGTATCGTGAAAGGTGGCAGAGTAATTTCTAAAATCATTTAACATGCAAAAACCCTGTCCTTTCACTTGGCCGGTGTCGAACTAGGCATCTGTGTCAACATGTTTCTTAGGTTCAGTATGTAATAAACAATATTCTGTAATGTGAAAAGCACCATTTTAGAAAATTTCAATCACAAATTGCTAATGATTTTAATGTTTTCACCCCTGTATTTACCTGTCTTTTATACTTCTCCTCACTGCAGAATTTTGTAGTTATTAGAAATTGTGCATTTGTGAGGATTTAGAAATTGTACCACTGTGTTGTACAGCTTCTTCAGACCACAAAAAAAAATACATTTTTATACTTTTTAGAATGAATATTTCTTGAACAAAGTTAAATTTTTTCACATGGAACAATGCCTATTCACATCAAGAAAATAAAACTAGAGGAAATCAGAACATCAATGGTGTGTCTTGTAGGATTCTAGTGCAAGTAGTTTACGTGCTATTGTAATATGGCAATTTTAAATATGTACAGTTGTCTGCTCAATTTGACTGCTTAGTTACTGGACTACGATGTTTGTATGTTTGTGTAGATTCCGATTCATTTACACTGATTGCATTGAGATCTCCTTGTCAGTACTTTGTGATAGTTCATACTATCTGGATGTAGGACATGCTGGAATATGGTATTTACTAATGCTGATAAAACCTACATGCTCATGATGTATGGCAAATGTAGGAAAAATGCTGTTCATTCTTGTAATGTGTACGCGTAACAATATTCCAAATGACTTCAACCATCTTGACAATTATTTGCAAACATCTATCCAATTACAGAAATCTGAAAGTGTAACACTTCGAGAACGTAACAGAAACAAACAAGTGGCCAGAGAAGAGGATGAAAGTAATGTTCCAGCTGTTGTTGCTNAACACTTCGAGAACGTAACAGAAACAAACAAGTGGCCAGAGAAGAGGATGAAAGTAATGTTCCAGCTGTTGTTGCTGTAAACCCGCAAGTTAGTTCCCGTGCGATCTCAAGAGGCATGAGTCAGGCAAGTGTACTATGCAGTTTGCACCGTCATAAGTTCCTACCATATCATGCCTCTCCATTAAGATCTAGATGGGAACTGTTTTGAGAATCATGTTAACCTTTGTACATGGGCATAAAGACATGATACTTCAGATTTGTTATTTATCTTGTTTAGTGTTTGCAAATAAGGCCAAGTCAACCTCAGAAACATGCACTATTGGCTAGTAAACAATCCCCATTGGCTTCGTCAAGTGGAACATCAGCATCCATGGAGTGAACATGTATGGTGTGGAATAGTAAATCATAATCTCATAGGTCATTTTTTATAGAAAGAACACTGGATAACCAAAAGTATGTCTACCTTCTAACACATGAATTTCCACAGATATTAGAAGACTTTCCACTGCAGACTAGGAGGATCCTGTGGTATCAGCGTGATGGTTGCCCCACACACAGTGCAAGACGTACTACAGCTTGTCTTCACCGATTGTTTCAAAATCGTTGGATTGGACAAAGGGAAGCTGTATGGTGGCCTGCCCGTTCACCAGAAGTGACCCCTTTAAATTTTTTCTGTGGGAATGCCAAAAGACATCTACAAGGAACAACTATATGGAACAACGTATTACAGTTGCTTGTTCTGAAATGCTAGAACATGTGCAGCGATCTTTACATGACAGACTGGAAGATTATATTGCAGCTGGTGGTCTTCATTTTGAACACAACCTGTGAAAGACTGTTTTCTTTCTTCAGAATTCACAGAATTTGTTTATTCACTTCTGTATTTCTTAAGAGTATGCTGATACATAGTACAGTAAAATCACATAAATGTACAAGATGTAAAATTTGTTTTCTTGCACATTCAGAAGAAAACCGCTCACACTAAAACAGAAAAGTAAACATACAGACATCATAGCCTAGTAACTAAGCAGGGAGCAGATGACTGTCTGTATTAAAAATATTACTGCTATAGATATTTGCATGTGACTAGAATTTACTGGAAAAAATGGTCAGTGTTTCTGCACGATTCCTGAAAAATTATCATTTCTTGTTATGTAATTTTATTGTTAAAAAAAATTGTTTATTTTTAAAGCGCTGCTGTATATTTAAGAATGGCGTAAAATTCATGTATATTCAGCGGTAAAGCTCCTGTTACCGACTCAGTTACGACTGAGTGTCTACAATGTAATTCACAATATATATTTGAATACTGTGAACGCCTAAATTTATATTATATATTTGATCATCAGCTAGACAACGATTTTTCTGGCAATAAGGTAAACTGCATTACAAGGCCAGTACTTACGGTGCTTGCCTACCAGGAGTTTTTTTTGCGTGTTTGAGGCCAAGAAGTACGGGAGTGTAAGGGCGTTACTGACACGCTGTACGAGTGCGCCATCGCCCCTGCGCGCAAGGCTTTGAACTGGCGTGTAGTGTCTTTGTCATGCTGCCTATACCTATGGGACTTTAAACAGTGACCCTATGGTTTTAGTGATGGAAAGTCTGTAGGAAGGTTCATTGCAGGGCCCTCTAGTATTTGTGTATAAATCAGATGCATATATTTTGAGATACAGCACTTTAAAAATTTNGGTTCATTGCAGGGCCCTCTAGTATTTGTGTATAAATCAGATGCATATATTTTGAGATACAGCACTTTAAAAATTAGGTCTTTAGGTATGTTGGAATGCTCTGTAAAGGTGTTTCTAAAGCACGTGACTTCTTTGAAGCACCCATCAGTACTCATCGGGANGAGTGCTCTGTAAAGGTGTTTCTAAAGCACGTGACTTCTTTGAAGCACCCATCAGTACTCATCGGAAGTATGTGTTATTTTTGCAGATTGGCACATTGGACGCACGTTTAATAGTTTTGTGGTAGAACGTGTTTTTCAAACACTGCAACGCAGTTCAAGCGCGGTAGGCGGGAGCCTTAAAAATTCACATTATGTCACATCATAATCCGGTGCCGTACCATCTGCCTAACTAAAGTAAACTACTTAGACTCGATAAAAATAATAGTGCAAATTATTTAAAACTAATTGAATATAAAAGTGAGATAAACTTTAGTTACTAAATGGTGACCAGAATATGTAGTACTTACATAAATAATTTGTATATGCAAAAATGTCTTAAATAATTTGTAACTATAATTCACACTGCTTATTTTAATCATGTTTCAAATAAGTGGCCTGCTTGGGGAAGGGAGAGAAATATGAGAAATAAAATTCTGAAGCGTAACTTATGGTGACAGAAAAGAACAACTGGTTTTGGAGTAAGCTGTTGACCCCTGTTTTGGGAGAAAAACATAGAAATAAAAATTTATTTTCAAAAACTTTGTGTATCTAATTGAAGGAATGGTTTCAGATACAAATGAGAAAACATCCCATGATTGTGTACTGTATAGATGGCAATCTTGGCTTGGTATTATATTTAGGGCTGAGGAAAGTCCTTTGTACAGTCTACTTTATAAAATGTTATTAAATTTCTAATGAGAAAGAAAAAAAACTTAATTTAACAGTACTTGGAAAGGAAGTACATGTTTAAGAAATCACCTCCCTGTTTGTGTGTGTGTGTCTCTTTGAAATTTTCAATCCACACATCTACACTCATTTACAAAAAAATTGGTCACCCTGAATATGCCATTCCAGGGGCACGTAAGTGGGTACAGGCACAGGACATGATAGTATGTATACAGAAAACATCATAATATTGTACCACACCAAGCATGTATTGCAGGGGACCAACACTTGCAGGATGCACCTAGTATGGGTTTGGACCACCTGCAG
>NQII01001471.1:0-62698 GCA_002778355.1 Clitarchus hookeri
TGAATGTGTTTGGTAAAACATGGCGAGAAGACCGGACTGGTGATGGGGTTGCTCCGAAATCCTGTTCTGACTCAGTCAATGAGTGTCTAGTCAGCTACTACGAAGTTCGATGGACGCTAAAGTAGTTGAGGTCCCGTCACAGTCTCTCTGTGCATAACGGGGCAACGTGAAATTCATGCATGNTCGATGGACGCTAAAGTAGTTGAGGTCCCGTCACAGTCTCTCTGTGCATAACGGGGCAACGTGAAATTCATGCATGGTCATATAATGGTTCGGCTAGGGCATAAGTTGTTCCCATACAGCTGGTGCAGTGAGTTTAGCATTAGTAGTGGATTTTTTTTTTGTTGGCCGACGTTATAAACATAGACAGAGACACGCACCTTATATTAAGGACTACATTCGTTACAACGTTACTTGTGTCGTAACTGAAACTACCCTATGCTTTTCAATAACCTCCAAAGGATTAGTTTCTGTTTCTGGTAGTCAAGTGGTTGTAGTTATATAAAATCACACCCAGTTAACGTGATCCACATAAAGCGACGTCCGGAAAGTGCATCGTATTGCACAATCATTCGTGTGTGCTTTAAATGAAATGTAGCGTTAGCCAATAACGGAAATGAGCAATGCAACTTAACAAACAATATAATTTTCTCATTCCATGCTGCATAAGTACGCCACTTTAATATTCGGCCATCATCATTCAAACACAAACATAATCCTCTTTGCAAACTAAATACAGTCTTTTAGTACCTGGTATCACGGCCATTATGTTTAATTACTTCTCGCAGGCGACGTGGCATATTAGCGATTATTTTCCTGGTACATTCGGAGCCAATCTTACTCTATTTTTCCTTGAACCTTTTCTTCAATTCTTTTGTTGACCTAATTGTTGTAGTACGCAGTCTTCTTTTGAGTTCATGCCACAGATTTTCTATGGGATTCAGGTCTGGTGATTGAGGAAGTGTGTAAATGTCTTTGGGACAGTTATACAAAAGCCAACTCTTGACAATGTACGACTTGTGTTTTGGGTCATTATCTTGGTAGAACTTAAACGTGTTCCTAATGCCCAGATTATCAGCACTCTTATGTAGATTTGCTTTCAGGATGTTGAGATAGTCTTTCTTTTTCATTGTTCCATCTACACGTACAGCCTCTCCAACACCTGCTGAAGGTATACAGCCCCAGATCATAATACTACTACCGCTGTGTTTCACAATAGGTTGTATGTTCCCGGTTTTAGCCCCTCGTTTGGCTTGCGCCATACTGTTACCCTGCCATCTAAACCAAAAACATTGAATTTCGTCTCATCAGCAAAAATAACATCATACCACCAGCTTTCATCTTTGTCAGCGTGGTCTTTTGTGAACTTAAGTCGTTTTCTTCTATTCACCTCATAAATTAAAGGTTTCTTTATAAGTACCCTGCCATTATATCCTGCTATTCTGATAACTCGTCGTATGGTTTCTGTATGGACGTTCTTTCAACATTCATTGAGTACCTCCGTGGTAAGTTTGCAGGCGTTAATTTTACGGATCTTTCTTTATTTTCCTGATTACTAGACGTTCTCCTCTCTCGCTTATTTTCTTTGGCTGTCCTTTTTGAGGTACCGAATCTTTTCTGTCTTCCTTCTCAAACCTTCTTATGATGTCTCCGACAGTGGACCTCGGCAGATTCAAGTGCTCCGTAATTTTTCGTTGAGAAAAATTACCAGATGCCGCTGTTCAAACGTTGTATTCCTGCCCCACGTCCCATTTGCCCACTGACGCAGCTAACAGAGCTACCCAATACAACCTCTTGGCGCAGAGAACGTGCAAGGAATGGCATGAGGTACGAACGCAATGTACATCGTGCCTGTGCCACGCGTCCACCACAACTGGCCGAATATTAAAGTGGCGTTCTTATGCAGCACGCAGGAAAAAAATATTAATTTTTCATTAACTTGCACTGCTCATTTCAGTTATTGGCTTATATTGCATTTGATTGAAAGCACACAAGAATGATTGTGCAATACGTTTTATGTTTATCTTCATTTCTAATGCAACATAAGGCCATGGAACTGCGTTAATAATTGGTGGCTGAATATTAATGTCAGCCACTGTATATACTTTTATATATACATTTATATGTATCTTGACAGTCCAACTTTACCAGTAGTCCGTTAAGCTAAGGTTGCTAATGAGTAGCGGTTGGAAACAGGTGATGTAGGTTCGTGTCCCAGTCAGACATCCAACTTTTTTATATTGACCGAAACTTCTTAATGCTCGTGCAGCCAATCAATATTTGTTTGGGGCGACCAAATAAGAAAAACAAAATAATTTGGTTTCAACAACAAAATATTTTATTTTCGACATACGATATATAATTTGGTAGCGCCAAACCAAGTTTGTCTCATTCAACAAAACCTTTTTTTCTCAGTGTGGCTGGACTGCCGGCTGACGAGTACGTCACTTCTACCAGGCACTGACTGACGAGCGGCGCTCCAACATTTTACTGGAGAGTGACGCCATTTTGCTGACAATTGTGGTTGAAGTTCTCGTAATTAGCTGTTGTTTCACTACTGTATTCTGAATTACTCTGTGACGGAGGTCTGCCAAGGGGAGAAGAACAATTTTTCACTTACTCAGAACGAGGATGAACGATGGCTTCCGATGCTAGTTGCTTGCCTGCTCGGACAAAAGTCCACGAGCGAGCATTTAGTGGCAATTAAAGTGCTTATGTCATGCCGAGAAAACAGCTCAAAAAACGGAGAGAAATTTTATAATTGCTTCGCTAAGATTCTGCACTACTATTACACTATTATTAGATTCAACGACATTGGTCGCGTTCGATGAATTGGAAAGTAGAAAGACTCCGAGAAGATTTGTTCACCACCAAAATCGTGCGCTGAGATAATATAGCAATAATGTTTCATACAATTTCAAATTCAGTGGCGCTGAAGGAAAATTAATAACGCCCACTTAGAATTCACAGTATTATGATGGACCTTGCGAAAGAGGAAAGGTTGTAACTAAGGTTCCCAAGTGTATTGCATTCAAACTCACCTTTACAAACGCCACCAATAAAAACTGAGGTGTGGCAGTTCAGAAAATATATAACACCCCTAGATTTTTGAAACAGTCTTATTATATTCGTGGTTTGTTAATTAATACACATGATATTTGTCTGAATACACGTTATGATTCGAGCTCTATTGTAGAGCGTGTCACGGGGAGGGAGTACCCGGAGGAAACCCATCCACCTCAAGACAGTGACCAATGCATCCTTCTCCATCCACAACATCCATATCAATGTATGGACTAATGAACTCTTTTAAACTTTGCGCAGATATCACAAATAATTTGGAAAACTCAAGTAAAGAATCCCATCCCATAACATCAAATGACAAGATGAATTATCCCTAGTTGTGGGAAATTAACAATTTATGCTAATTTAGTTTTTAACAATATAATTGTAGGCTAATATATCATTTTCACCTGCAAAATGCCCCAAAAATTTAACTACAAAAAAAAAATATTATTAAAACTATTTTGAAGAGATTGAAAAGATTAGGTTTAAAATTTCACCATTTAAATAATACTGGGCTTAAACAAAATTTCCAAGTAAATACCCAAATATAATAAATTATCATTAAAATACTAGGTAATCTTTTAAAGCATTCCATCTATGAAACCCACCCATGTTCTCTCTTGAGCAGTCTTCAGGCCAGGATATGTGTAGTCTAGCCAGCCCCGCCCCCTCCCCCTTAACCTTTTTTTTCCCCCAGAATTCATGACGTCAAGTGTTGAGGAATCTCCATAAAGGTAGTGCTGATCGTCTTGGCAGTGTAATCTCAACCCGATTACCTAGTAGAAGCGTCGCACCATCTCCAAGCAACGCAAGCCAGGGCTAGAGGAGGGGTCGTAGAGGAGGTGGAGGGGGAGACTTGATCGTCCAGTCGACCAGCTGATCGCAGTGTGGAAGTCAGGTCTCGACCTGCCGTCCCGCACCACCGGGCGTCTAACTGGGGCACAGAAAAGTATGTTGACTAAGCCAGCCGATATCCCTCGTCGGACCCGTAACTCAGCAGCATAGTAGGCGAAAATTATGCGGTGTTCCAGGTACAGCTTCACAAGCTTATTATTTGGAAAAATTTTCAGGTAATCGAGAGTATTTCATGTCTACTTTTATTAATTCGTAATTTATTTCACTAAATAAATATCGTCTTACAAGCACCGTGCAGCTCGTAATCTTTATTGATATTCCGAATGACTGTGAGATCCTCTTTGAATGTGTTTGGTAAAACATGGCGAGAAGACCGGACTGGTGATGGGGTTGCTCCGAAATCCTGTTCTGACTCAGTCAATGAGTGTCTAGTCAGCTACTACGAAGTTCGATGGACGCTAAAGTAGTTGAGGTCCCGTCACAGTCTCTCTGTGCATAACGGGGCAACGTGAAATTCATGCATGTTCATATAATGGTGCGGCTAGGGCATAAGTTGTTCCCATACAGCTGGTGCAGTGAGTTTAGCATTAGTAGTGGATTTTTTTTTTGTTGGCCGACGTTATAAACATAGACAGAGACACGCACATTATATTAAGGACTACATTCGTTACAACGTTACTTGTGTCGTAACTGAAACTACCCTATACTTTTCAATAACCTCCAAAGGATTAGTTTCTGTTTCTGGTAGCCNTAACCTCCAAAGGATTAGTTTCTGTTTCTGGTAGTCAAGTGGTTGTAGTTATATAAAATCACACCCAGTTAACGTGATCCACATAAAGCGACGTCCGGAAAGTGCATCGTGTAGCAAGATTCTAATGGTTGCACGCAATTTACAAGACGGAAATACTGCTAGATCCCATTACCTCTCTCGGGAAATCGGAAACATAGCCGATGTAGTAGATTATACCACAGCTTTCTGCTCCAATCAACCTTATCGTTCTCATGACACGTCTCTTTCAAGTTAACAAGCATCTAAAGCTTAACATAAAAAAACGATATATTTTAAGCTTTAATAGCGGGAATCATCATGTTTTTACCAATTTACTGGAACAGAACGCAGATCCCGCAAATTCGAGAGAATTTTTTTTCGTGACTCTGTGCTGGTTTCTCGTTAATAGTTTGTATTCTAATTTTTTTAAATCTATTGGACTTGACCTTAATATTTTTTATCGATATAAGACATGGAACTGAATATATATATATTTCGCGGCAATTGTTTTTGTTATTAATTCAGTATTTTTCGGCATTGGTATAAATGTGCAGTAATGAGAATAGAATTCCCAAGGAATTGTAGGTTTTTGATATAATCTTGCTGCCTGTGTGTGTATTTGTGGTAATGAGAGTGCGTCTCAGTCTCACTCCTAAAACCTTTGAACACGTACATTGCATTTCGCTTAATTCAGTTTTCTTACAGAATTTTGTTAGAACACCAGATTTTTAACCCGGTGCAACCAGTGAATATGCTTATATTCGTTGTCGCAACTCCACAATTTCCAGTGCTAGCAACAGCTGAAAAAAAAGATACTGTATCTAATACCTCGAGCATTACTCATCTTCTTAACCAAATTCGGCACACAGATAGTGCGATAGTAGACCACCAAAACATGCATTACTTAAGATTATCGCAAACATATTTTCAGATTTATTATATAAATATTTTATGATGACGTGACATACGTTTCAAACCAATTAAACCCTTTTTAATTAAACTTTCAGTAATTAAACATTTCAAGCATTAATTAAGATTACTCATGATATCCACCACTTGATAATAACTTGCCTCCTGAACAAGTTAAGCTTCCTACATCATGTCGATTAAAAACGATTTCCGTCAAAATCGACACACAAGTAATATTACGATAGGTCAACTTATAAGTGATTCAAAAACTTATTTTCAAGGTTTTAAAAATTTTAAAATATATTTTGTTTTTTTTTTTATGCCTAGCATTACACAAGATCTATTTGAACATAACTTTGTACGCTCACAGTATAAATTGCGAGCATTAAATGCACTTTTCTATAACTTATTGTTCCTTCCATTTCGAAAGATATGGCATCTAGAATATAAAGCTGTTATGTAATTTTTCAGGAATAATCAGAACGAATCGTTATCGATTTTTCAAAGAATTAAATCATATACAGCCTGAATCAGGGACTTTTAACTGGTAAAGAGGTGCTTATTTTTAAAACTGGCATCTTGTTATGCTTTGTGTTACACGTTAGGCCTATATCTATGCAATATGTAAATTTACACGTACCGANAAAACTGGCATCTTGTTATGCTTTGTGTTACACGTTAGGCCTATATCTATGCAATATGTAAATTTACACGTACCGAAATTGGCAAGCTGGTAAATCTGGTTTGTAATTAATACACTAATTGACAACCCCTTTATAATTCCGCAATGAAAGATATGAACTAATATTTAAACCACAAATCGTATATCTCTGTAACGTCACAACCAATTCCAACCACATGCTGCAAGCAAAATGCACTTAGGAAAACTAAATAAAAATTTAATAGTGTTTTCTTTTCATCGTTGAGCGGTGGGTTGTACTGCCACCAAAAAATTATTGGTTTATGCTTACATCACATCTCAAATTAGGTTAAAAATACCTTCTCTTTAGGCATATTTTAACAAACATGAGTCTATTTATCGGCATTAAAAAAACTCATCAAACTACTTCCAGATACTTAACTTACTGAAGAACTATGGCTAATTAGTTATATAGGTAACTTCGTGTTCCTTTTTAAGTGTTTTTATCTCTTTGCACTTTTACATTAAACTCCAAAAAAAATTATTTCTGATTTTTATATTTACCGTTTGGCGCTCTTTTTTTAAGCTTTGATATATGACTTTCGTTTGAGCACCAGATTTACTGTAAAACAAAAAAATATTGCTTAACAGCTTAGGAAAAAAATAAACCTAGTTGTAATAGCATACATCTTATTTACAGCAATAACTTAGTCTGTATAACGTCTGCTATCGTGATTTTCTTGCCTTTAAAATGTTTTTCTTCGTGTTTTTAACTTATTGGAATAAACCTGTCATGAAATTGGTAATTTAATGTTCATTATTATTTCATAATACTANTTCGTGTTTTTAACTTATTGGAATAAACCTGTCATGAAATTGGTAATTTAATGTTCATTATTATTTCATAATACTACTTGAGCAGCATATGTGTCAACGTTAATTTTGGTTTTTGGTGAAACGACACATAAAGGTCTGACAGGAGAAGCTGATCAGAGCTAACATAGTATCTAATAAACCATGCAAAATATACATTAATGCAAGCTATTGCATTATTAGATTAGCGAGGAAAATAAGAAAAAGAAATATAGCAAACCTTTTTTCTTTTTGAGTAACTTTTTCTGTTTTACAGCAAGTGCGTGTAGGCTTATGGTTACAGCTATATTAGCATTATATATTAAAGTTGTGTGTTTGAAGAAATGTTTGGTAATGAAAAATTATTTATCTCAGACAAAACAGTATAGCAATTGCAATACTGGTATCATAGTTAAATACTAAAGAATAATTTTAAAAAAAATATATTTTTTTTTGTCAAGTGTGCCAAAGTATTCCATTTTAAAATTATCTTAACTCTTGGTTACGTATGCATGTGATTTCTTATGTTTAGAAAATTAATGCTCCCACGGTAACGTACAACTTAAATTGAGTACATACACATTTAATACTTTAAATATATTAAACAAAAGTTGTCGAAAACATCATACGATTACAAACGAACTGAAGAATATTTGATTAATAATTCCATTATATTTTTGGCAAAGAAATATAGTAGGAAAGAAATAGTTCTGAATAACTACAATTTCATTAGTGTTTTTGGGTATACAAATGGAATTTGAGAAAAATTTTCAAATGCGTTTACTCGCATTTACTGTTTTCATTATTAATTCAACTTAACCAATGGAATGAAATAACCAAATCTGTTTTTAAAGTGTGGCTAAATTTATTTATTGCAGATGTAGTCATATTTAAAGTTTTTGGGCTTGCCTGACTCCCTTGGATCTTATGTAGAAGTCGCCATGCTGTAAAATGGTGAGGCCTTTGTCCGGCTTTTGTGTGTTTGTGTGTGTGTGTGTATGCGACGATCGCCGCCTGGCCGAACTGTCTGACCAGGTGTTCTGTGGATACGGAGTCTTGAAACCTTCAAACTTACTTATTTTGCAAGTACGGAAGTGGTTGTAGATATTCATGAAAATATCTTAAACTGATAAATTAGGCAGGAATGTAACGGCTAGACTTTTAGCCAAACTACTGGGTTGTGCAGTATAAACAGTAGGATTTCAACAAGGCGGGGGAACGCGAGTGACAGTGGAATATAGTTAATACTAGTATTGGTACATAAGGTATGTCAATTATATTTCACAAGTTATTTCTGGAATATCATGGCCCATTATCACAAGAAACACATTTATCCAGTTGATGCGAATGTTATATATTTCTTTTATGAGTTGGCGCACGTTATGGGGTTGCGGAACTGTTCCCGCCATCTAACGACCTTGAAGGCATCTTGTCATGATGCTGCAGGACAAAATGGTGCAGAAACTTCATCTGAGCTATGATGGGAGACTCGTTGTGTTCTTAATAATTTACCAAAGATAGTCCTTGTGTGTAAATTTTTTATTCAATAGGACCCGAAATAAAACACACACTTAATCCGTGAGTAGCTGACGAAGGATTACGAACATCTCGCCGTAGAGCAGCAGCAACATGGATAAATTAGTGTTGCTTGGAGTCAGGTAACGTACGATAATTTACAGATATAATATCTCCGGTCAGCAATCACAACACTTCCCACACTCCGCACAAGAAACTTTCTCCCAGCAAAGATCTCAAATATGGAAAGCTACAAGCCTCAACAAAGCAACAAAAAAAAGTGCATTAATAAAACACTTTTATGATTAAACTGTTGATTGGCAATCCTAATATCTCCGTAACAACAAAAGTTACTGGAAGTCATTCTTGTGCCGGTTTTATACCATACAATCTCATTGTTATGCAAAACAATTCTGATGATTTTGTTATGAATCTACGTTACAGGGAGAGATATGTTCTTCATTGCAATGTAAATTTGTTTGGCAAACAGTTTGTTGCTATAATAACCGTGAACACGAATTCCTTAAACGTCAGCCATTTAATTTAATTTTTTTAATGCAAATATATTTGTTTCTTTGGGATTAAGAAAACCTTTTTTCCAAGCTATCAAAAAATGTATTTGCTAATTTTGAATATCAGTGGCAATTGTATTCGTTAATATGCCTATAAAATGTAAAAATTGTATCCTTCCAAGATATTCTGTGGAATTATAAAACATAATCTATCTTCCTATTTTTTCTTAAATTAGCCTAAAAAACTATGCTGACTAGATTGCTTCCAAATATTCCAAACGTAAAAATTTTAAAAATTTTAGAAAACAATTTTAAAAAGAAACTTTTACTTCCCGAATTTTTATAAACTGGTCATTACATTTTTTCACCCATGGATTATCGATCATTATTACCTACGTTATTATAACCTAATATTTACTCCCTAGCGAAGTTACTTTTTTTATCCACTTAAAATGTTTTTGTTGTACATGTGCTGGTAGGACTAGAAGCCTGAAATCTGTTATTCACATAGTTAGGTTTGTTTAGCGTGATACTTATCTTCAGGCCCAATGTCATACTCGTAGTGTTCGCTACTTCCTACTGGCTGACGATAAGACTGCCCTTTTTTCGCAGTACATTAATACATTTTACCGAAACTGAAACTGCGTTGTGTAATGTTTATCACCCCACTAAAAGAAATTTAAACAAAATTATCATTCTCTAGTAGACGGAAGAGAGTGGAGCAGTAGAGTGCAGACTTTCTCCATGTTTCCGTTTCCAGGAAAGGCAGGGTCGGCATGGATAAGAGGAGGCTGGTGGTGGTTGCAGCCGACTGCTCCACAGACAGACGTATCGGACCGGAAATCCCAAGCAGCAGACGAAATTAGAGATTGGATGGTGTTGTAGCTGTTATACGAGGGTGTAGAAGGAAGACTTCGAGAAAGCCCTTGCACCGCGGCTGTGTCAACAACCCACTTCTTGTAAGGATTTCCTCCCAAAAATTCCCTTCTGCCAGGTTGAGTCATGGGAATGTTATAAAAAACACGTTCTTTTTTAATTTTCAACGAAACTGTTTGCAAACCAAAACCTTCCTGTGAACCAAAACATATTTACAGGTAATGTTGTCGGGATCGAACGAGACTTAACAACATAACAGCAACAACCATTACCGTTTTCTTTGGCTAAAGTGCAGTTTTTGCTTTAACGTCTGCTGAACTGTGCAACGATCCAAGTGTTGGCTACTGAAATTTACATCATGGTTTTTCACTCACGTGATCATAAATATCGGTGTAACAAACGCATATGCAGTCTATTCACGGTCAAGTGAGCACTCTCGAAAGCCCTCTCATTTTGAATAATAGTCAAAAGCATATAATTTATTTTAGCCTTAGACGTTAAATTACAAGTGCGGTGCAATATACACACTGTGTTTATTACTTAATGGCAATATGTATTTAAAAATAGGTGGTTAAAGGATAAAAAATGGCTGAAAGGGAAACGTAACTAGGGCCTCAAAAGTGCTCAATTTACCCTGAACAGCCCATAGTTATGGCTCTATTAGTACCACGTCGCATGCTCTCTAATAATAATGTCGACGGAAACGCATGTAGTTATGGAAGGATGCATTAGGATACGCACTGGTTAGGGACTATAGACAAAGTAGGGCTTTCAAAAGTTCTCAGTTTATCGGTCCGCCGATAGCACGCTCCCTTTGCTGTCAGTGTTTTGTCACCGTGCAGNGGCTTTCAAAAGTTCTCAGTTTATCGGTCCGCCGATAGCACGCTCCCTTTGCTGTCAGTGTTTTGTCACCGTGCAACCGCTCAGTATTTGAGGAAAGCGCACGCGCTCTATGGACGATTCTTGCAATGGGGGCGAATGATAAAAAAAAATTATTACTATTATTGTGGACATACACAGAGCTATCTAGTCACAGAAAGCCAGACGATTGGTTTTCTGCTACGACACAGCTCTGCAATGTCATAAGTCCACAATGATATTTTATGTTTAATCGCACACGCTCTTACACTGAATTAATGATTAACATAGCGAAATAGTACTCTCAAAAAACATCAACAGTGACCGGTCGTATTATCCTTGTGGTTTGCCTGAGTTAGTACCCAAAATAGTATGATTGTTTTAAAACCTTTAAAAATTACACGAAATATTGTGNTACACGAAATTTTGTGATCTCGAGTGACTCGAGGGTAGCAGTTTCGCTGTCTTCTAAAATTTTCCTGAATTTGAAAATGTGTCTATAAATTCACTATTAAAGTGCACTTCTTCTCGAGGATGTCATTTCGAAGACTTGGGCAATGATTGGTGATAAATACTACTATTACATAACTTTCAGATTTAAGATAGTTGATTTTCATAATTGTAGAGTTTTCTTACCAAGCCAGCATTTACTGATATTATTAAAGCAATTTATTAATAGAAGAAAAAAACTTTTGTGTAACGAGTGGGTAAGTGTATACTTTGGTCGTCTGATCATTGATGTAGTCTTCGTAATACTTGTTTTAGATCCGGGTTTAAACTTTAAATACAATCCGGTTTCATGATTTTTGTAGCATAATTGTGAGCTTAAAATTTTACAGCGTCAATTTTGTCTGTAATAAACGAAATAAGAATTGATTAATAATTTTTTTCCGTTTTCGTAATAGGTAAATATGGTTTATGATAAAGCATATTAGTAACATGGTATGCTCTTTTGGAACACACAGAAAAATGTATCTGGTGACTTTTGACACCAGTATTTATCTTAGCTATGAATATTTGAATGTTGGTAGTTTTCTACACATATACGTAACACAATACAAATAATTTACTTGTAACGATATAATTGTACAGTTGAAAGATAAAAAGTTTACACACCAGAAGATAGCAAAACTTAAGGAGGAAATGAAAACACTAGAGAAATATAATTTACAGATGTGTGAAAATATGTTTTACATTTAGGAGCCCTTCTGTGTTTCATCACAGTAAATAACGTTTTGGTTTTCTCAAAATTTAATTTTAAAAAATTGTTTTATTTTGAAAATATTTCAATTTCTGAAAATATTAAAACTACAGCAGTGCTAATGTCAAATGTAGGATGTCAGATTTCTCAACATCATAACTATTGTTCTTTCTCTTAGGCCCCATCTACAATTGACATGGCGCAAATAATTTGCATAGCATAGAGAAGTGAAAACCTGTATCTGAGATTGCAACGTCCACAACTAGTATTTGACACTACTAACTTGGCGTTATTTTCGTAACTTGTCATTAAGATGGTTATCTCTGTGTATCTTACGCCAAGTTTTTAACGCCAGCCGATGAGAATATGAAACATAAAAACTGATGTTGCCAACTTATGCAGATAAAAATTAGTGCACTGGAAAAATTATTTTCTATTCGTTTGCTCCTTCTAATTGGTGAGCAATTGTTTTTTTTTTACGTTAATGCCATTTGTAGATGCCAGATTTAGCTTATTATGTATTTTAAGTAATATTATTTAAGCCAAGTTGATTGTGGACCGGGGCCTTACAGCACAGCAGGACATCTCGTATGCCAAAAATCGCAGAGTAACATTGATTTCTTCCAAAATATCAAAGAACCTTGGCCTTAACTTCCTCAGAAACATACTCTGTTGAAGCGCCATTCATTCGTTATCATGGTTGAAGGTTGTAATGGTGTTTTATTATTATAGATTACAATTGCCATATGCAAGCAGGTAAATATAAAATAAGAATTCTAGCACAAAATGTGCATTTTTAAAAAAACTTTAGCTCTTTGCATTAGAATTGAGAAAGTGCACAACTTTACCAAATTGCATTGCTCATATCTACAAAGTCCCTGGCTCAAATTGTCGTTTACAAATTTTATAATATTATAAAACGTAATTAAAATTACTTTATTACATTAACTTATAACACAATACAAAAAAGCCATCCTTTAAGCAAACACACATTTTTTACTATTGTTATCAAGCTATATAGTAATACAATTTAGAAGATCAATAATAAAATGAAACTGTAAGATTCTCAAATAGTCCCTATTTCAAATGTTACAGAGAGGCATACAATTAAACTTTTTGAAAAGTAAATTATTTGGTTAGTATATAAATTTAACTAGCTAAGTTGTATAATCACGTTAACAGTGTTAATTAATTTCGAAAAAGTTTATTGAACTTAAGTTTAAAATTTATATAAAATAAAACTAATATATTTAAGCAATTATTTAAATCGAATAACATAAAACTCTAAGGTGAACATTTTGTTATCAATATAACAAAAAATCAATAAGAAAAAATGTATGTATTTTTAATGATTAGCATTGTAATAAAAAAAATCTTCTAATACTTTTCTAGTAAATTATGACGTCTTTTGCATAATTTTTTCCAGTTAAAATAAGTACTACACAAGAAAATTTCATGTTATTTCATTTATTATTTTAATGCATCATCAATAACACTTTTACTTAAAAATAACCATATTAAAAATGTATCATTCGCTAACGGGTTTATTAAAATTTTCACATATTTTTATGTTAATAATCTTTTCGAATAGTTTTTTTCTATTACTGCAATCAACTAGGTAGCAACAAACACACAAAATATATTAGATGGAAAATGTAGGTGTGTCTGTTTTAGTGAAGCTATGAATAATTAAATTCAATGGGAAGTTCAATATATTTACATATTTTAACGTTTATTTAATTTTCGTTGTATTATTCATCCGTCTTCCGCAGAAAGTAATAACAGAATAAATCCACCTTGGTTTTTGCAATATCTCTCTTGGCCGATTATTTATTATTAATATTTAGGTTAGTTCCCGAAAGAAAAGTGAGCTTACGAAATATTTTCCTTTCGTTTTGTGTGTTTATGTGTTTGTACGTGTTAGTGCATCTCCCCTAAATTCTTATGAAACTGTGCCTTGTATGTCACTAAACATATATACTTATATTAATTATTAAGTTCAGCTGACATTCCAAATTTTAGACCTCGCTGTATGAGTATTTTCAAAATGGAGACCATTAAGGTTTTTGGGTGTTTTGTCATATCTCGGGAATCATTCAACCGATTTAAAACAAGATTAATAATTTGAGAGTTCACACCGTCATAATTAAATGCAGAACCCTGTTCTCACTATTTGGACATATATTTTAAAATAGCAGTAGTGAATAAATTAAAATTTTTATTATTTAGTTATTAATCAACCAATTTCCGCCACACAATTTGTGCTATTGAATGCGATTTAAAGCATTACATTACTATAAAATCACGTACCTCTTTTCTAATTAAAATCTATTAAATACTATATGTTATTATTATAATGCAATACTACCCAATATTTTAAAAGTTGTTGTTTGCAGTTCCTATAGGAACCATGAAATAAGCTTCATATAAAACCAAACAACCGAACAATTAAACCTTTCAACTAAAATTAGTATTCCCACAGTAGCTATTACAAACATTAAAATATTAATTCACCGCCTCTTTTTTCATCATTTTGTACGATGGCACCACACGAAAAACTAAACTTTTGCATCATAAATGGAGAATTACTCCACCAATTACAGCCAAATTTAACATACAAGTTCTGCTTTGGTGAGCCACCTGAAATAATATGATTTTAATTCAACAGTCAGTTATTTTCAAAATAACTACTCCATATATATTTTTGCTTATTGTGTCACAATTACCGAATAATTCAACCAACAAAAAGTATTACGGATGATCACCAAATGTTTTATACAATGATATGTTATTTCCAATGCAATTGTGTTATTTGCTTTATATGGTACACATTCATACATGTAAAAATTTCACTAATATTTATGAGGACTTCCACTACATACCAGGAACTACTCGATCATATTGCCGTAAAATCTGGTGAAAGAACCCTTCCGAATATACTTTTTCAACCCATTCTGACCCAGTGTACACAACTATGCACATAGTGGATATGAAGGTTATTTTTCGTCTGTATTGTACTCTGTAAAGCTCAATAACTAATTATCTTACCTGTGAGCAAACATTCGTAAACGGTTTTACTGGTCTAGCTTATGATTAATTCATATCACTGTGGCAGAACACAAAGCATACAGATAAATGGCTGTGGCAGCGAAATTTTGTGTCAACATAAGTGCAGAATGCATCACAGAATTTCTTGTATGAAACACCTGAAACAGTTAAATTAAAAGGCAAAAATGGTTATGCATACGTTGTCCTTTTATATATAAGCCTGTCATCAGAATCTCATCAAAATTCCTTGCGTTTATGTGTATAGGACAGTTGGCTTATTAGTTATAAAAGGTAAGCGCTTGGTTTTAATGTTACTACGAAGGCGTTGAATTAACCGTTAATCCTCTAAGCCTACGGCAGCGACCAGCCGTGATCGTCCGTACGTGTTATTTTTTTGGGATTGGAGGGGGTGGTNTAATCCTCTAAGCCTACGGCAGCGACCAGCCGTGATCGTCCGTACGTGTTATTTTTTTGGGATTGGAGGGGGTGGTATACTAACTGTGTTATTTCGTGCATCACTCAGACATTTATTTCTTTCCCGACAAGTCAAGAAATGGTACATATTCAACCCTCGAGGCACCTGTTCCTGTGAAACATTGTGTTCTCTGCTATGGCCAATGCTTCCACTGTAAAAGCTACTTAGTCAAATCATGTCACATGTTCATGCTGGCTTCCATAAAGCCTGACTGGGTGTGTGCAGTCGTTTGTTAAACTTGCCCCACCCAACGGTTGACCGAGATAAGTTAGCGTGCGCAAAGCAGAAGTAGGTTGTGGTCTCCTCTGGGAATCCTGTACACGTCGCCCATAACTAAATTAGTACAACCTCGTTAATCATCCCACGTTTGATTATGACAAGGCTTATCTTACTGTTAGCAAAACCATGTGGGTGGAATTTTTTTTTTTATTTCGATAAAACGTTCATACGATTTTAGCGTCCTTTGCTTAGGGAGGACTTTAAATTAAATTTTTGTATATTATAAAATGTCATCAACAAGTCGCTTCAAACCATTGACTCCCGTACGGATAACAAAAAAAGTAGGGTGAATATGGTCTCATTTCACCTTCTCAGCATTATTTTCAGTATGTTTTACAATATTTTTGGGACCGCGCTGATATATTGGTCAGATTACTCGCCTCTCACCTAGGCTAACCGGGTTCGATTCCCGGCTAGGTCACTACCAGTTTTTCGTAAGTGTAAATCGTGCCAGAAGATGCCACTGGTTGGCGGGTTGTCTCGGGGATCTCCTGTTTCACCCGCCCTTGAGTTTGGGCGCTCNCGTGCCAGAAGATGCCACTGGTTGGCGGGTTGTCTCGGGGATCTCCTGTTTCACCCGCCCTTGAGTTTGGGCGCTGCTCCAAACTCACCTCACTTCACCCTCATGGGCTCTCAAAACCTTGAGGTGAAGAGCTGCCCAAATCTCCCCACATTGTTTTTATCCTTTGTCTTTTGGCATACTTTTAAGGTGCTCGTAGTTGTCTGAATGCAAAGACTGTGTTGTAAATTACCAGCATCACCACTCGAAGTGGTTGACAGAAATTGTTTCACGAACAATATAGATTTTTTTATTTGGTTATCTTTCACACAAATAAACTATTTTGTGAAAGATTAGGAAATTGTTGTAAAATGCAGTTTTGTAATAAATAATTAATAATGAAAAATGTGTACAAGTCTATTTCACAGGAATAAGATGGCAAAAATTTAAAAACCAACGGTTCTAACGTAAAATTAATGACACACATAACACTGTTACGAGAAAAAAAAAGTTTGTTCGTTTTGGCGATATAGGCTGTTCAAGGGAAAGTGAACACTTTTGAGGCCCTTGTTACTTTTTTCGTATCAGCAATTTTCTATCCTTCCACCTCTTTTAAAAATAAATATTCCCATGTTAGTAATAGATTTAGTGTTGAAAGTTAACGCCTAAAGTTACAATAAATTAATTTTATTGGCTGTTATTCCAAATGAGAGAGCTTCAGAAAGTGCACACTTTACCGTGAATAGCCTATAACTACCTTATTTTGACTACAGAATTGCCAAGCTATTATTTATATGCACATATGCATTCATTTGTGAAATATTATATATGTTTATCTATGAACTATGTCTTGGAATAGAAAATGGTTATAAAACTTTGCAACGTTTCAATGAAATACAAAATTTTCTTGATTTATAGAAGTTGTGTCAGTTGTTTAAAAACGTTACACTTAGAGAAATTTAAACACGCTCGAGCCCTTGTATAACGCGATTCCATTACCCATTCAGTAAACGGAATATTTCAAAAATGAGAACCTGATAATGTGCGTTTCCTGTGGGAACGGAAAGCGATTACAGAAGTAATAGATTTCAGATATGTATTTTTTAATATTTACACTCGTAGTGGATGAAAGGTTTGTTAAACATGAATTATTTTACAGCACTCTATTTTATTTTTAACCGTATCTTAGGATGATCAATTTTCTTTACAAAACTGGCTTTTCGGGATATAATCTCATTTGGCTCTATTTTATATAACTCTAATATTATATTAATTTATTTTTAATTTCAAGTAGATTTGCAAAGTTCTTTTGTGAAAAGTAATTACATTATTAATTTAACCTTGAGCCATGGTACAACTTCACATACCGATTGCAATATGTAACATTATCATATATAATTCACCATAGAGTATGGCTGGATTTTCTGAGTTAACTTTCGAAGGGTCAAACTTTTACTAAAATTTTAATCTTCATTTTTATTCATTGTTTGCGTGAACGCTGATTTTGGGACGTACAGTTTTCATGTGTATGTGAGTATATATTTTCACATACACACACATACACACACATATTCGCATACCAGTCAATAAAACCAAAATTCAGACAGTTTAATTGCAGATCTCTTGTGTTCTTGGGTTTGCAAGCCGCAGAGGAGATAAGTGCCTTTTAAAAGGAGTCTTATGGTTGGATTTGTGCATAGCCATTCACATGCGTGTGGTCTCGTCAACGTGTGGGAGCTCACGCGCATGCTCCCGTGCACACATGCACACAGGCGTGATATTCTCACGCACCCTTTCAACTCTGTGTATCGTTATCTCGAAAACGGTCGGCCCAAGGGTGTTGCAAAACAGAGCCTTTTTGTTGCCTTCGGCATGCATAATTGTTATCAGCACACACATTTGCGGTAGTTCTATACGAAAACCTATTTTACAGCACAAACAGAGTGGTATTCGTTGTTTTTTTCTATGNGGGGGGGGGGGGTTCCTGTCAGCAGTTAATAGTTGCATACCTGCATAACGTCACACAACTTACAATACAGACCCGCATCATCCCACATGCAGTAGATTTTCATTTATTGTGGATAAAATCATTCCGCCGTAGCACTATCGCGAGGGTCTACCGCCCTCAGGAAAAGTGTTAAGTCATACTCTGGATGATTCAAAACAACACTGGTAACACTTGGTATGTTGTGTGGGACGGCAAACCCACTATTTATCAAGGGGGCTCCCATGTCCGGAGAATCATGGCTTGGGCGCTGTGTAGTCGGTTCCGTGGCCACCACGGTCACCAGATCTGAAACTTCTCGACCATTTTCTTTAGGGTACCACGAAGGGTACGGTGCACGAGGCTCCTGTGCGTCATCAAAGGAGTACTTAATCGCGTGACTCCGCGCTGCGACTGAACTACTCAGCACGCAACCACATGCGTGTCAATCTCTGCACCGCCGATGTAGGCTCTGTAATCAAGTATGGGGTCGAACATGCAAACGTATTTTGTAATTTACTGCAAGATATTATGCTCTTGTTGCATTGGTGGTGTGGAACGTACACTCATCATCATATCCGAATCGTTGTTAAAATTGTATACCCCGCAGCGCTCAAATCGCGCTTTTTCGGATATGAGTCCCCTCTTGGAAAAATAAATTGTTTCCCGTCCCGCACAACATAACAAGCGTTGTCAGTATTGTTTTTTATCATCCGGTATATTATAAAATAGTTGGTTAACAGGACATAAAGCCTCATCTTCATCTGGTATTAAAGACGGAACAATTAGTCAAGGCAAGCAAGTACAGGGAAAAAAATCGGTCATGACACTTTTCAAGTAACCATTCTATGTAACTTTCNTATTTAATTACCTGTAAATTTTGTCCTTTTAATATTCCATTTTACCGAGAAGTCAAATTATTATAATACTTTATTATCGTATATTGACATTTCCTGTGCAAAGTGACATTCTGTGTTTTTGTTTCCTTTTACTCTCTAGTAAATAAAATGAGAGATAAAACCCGTTTCCAATATTGCCCCATCAAAAAAAATATTTTTATTTCTACCTTGCCACTATTCGAAAATATTTAACTCATAAATTATATAGTTCATGGGAAAAGAACCCTAAATATCACCTGATTTCAGTGTCCGTGGATTATAAGAGAAACATCGCACCAATTACAATTGTGACAATGCGAACAACAAAATAATTGTTTTATTAATAACAATTAAATATTGTATTGAACTGCGTGCAGAACTAAAATTACGCTGGTTTATTTAAGTAAGGTAACTTTACGTTTAAGCGCGTATGTACATATAATTTTCTAATAAATATATTTTTAAACTTTTAATTATTTTTGTGTACTCTAGATCTGATAAGTTGGTTTTACCTGGAAAACATTAACCGTTAGCATCGCATTAATGTTTTCCATTAGTTGAAAAATATATTTTTATCTATAAAGGGACCTATAAATACCTAATAATAAAAAATCTCTATGGCATATTTGAGAAGAATGTTTATTAGTGCACTGCATAAACAAAAACCTTATTACATGTTTGTTTAAGTGACAGCAGCAGTCAACGGTCAACAGGATACAGAAATGATATCGCTGCATAAATGCTTGTTTCTGANTATTTTTGTGTACTCTAGATCTGATAAGTTGGTTTTACCTGGAAAACATTAACCGTTAGCATCGCATTAATGTTTTCCATTAGTTGAAAAATATATTTTTATCTATAAAGGGACCTATAAATACCTAATAATAAAAAATCTCTATGGCATATTTGAGAAGAATGTTTATTAGTGCACTGCATAAACAAAAACCTTATTACATGTTTGTTTAAGTGACAGCAGCAGTCAACGGTCAACAGGATACAGAAATGATATCGCTGCATAAATGCTTGTTTCTGATAACGCAAAATTCAATTTAATTTATAGAATGCCGTCGTAGAACAAAGGACAAGCATACTCGGGGAAATATATTGAAAGGTTTGTTATTTTTTAGAACACACATATTCAAGATTTATGTTGTAGAAATTTTTTGTCATATAATTCACAGAAATAGGCCTATACGTGTGATTATTTTCATCGAAAGTGGGATTCGACAAGAGAACGTTCCTATTTAAGTCTGTGTGTAGTTAATTGAGCGTTTTCGAAAACCCTGCTTAAGATCCACTTACCTGCCAGTTTTTTTATCCTTCCATCATATGTAAATCAAACACTGCCGTGGACAATCTTTATTCACGCGTAGTTCGAGTGTACTGTGAAATTCTTAACAATTTAGTTATGTTGCTAATGTTAAAATTGTTATTTGTCATACTCACAATTCAGATAGGGCACCTAATTAAAACATTTGACGTCCACAAAGTAAAACTTCACTGTTTTGAAATGATTTTAAAAAAAAGTAATAATTTTCGCTAAGTGTCTGCCTACTTTACTGAGTTCATATCAGTCAGTGTTTCCATTAACATACATGCATTTATGGGCGGGGATGTAANGTGTCTGCCTACTTTACTGAGTTCATATCAGTCAGTGTTTCCATTAACATACATGCATTTATGGGCGGGGATGTAATTTTTTGGAAGGTTAATTTGAAAAGTGCACATTTTAACCGGGAACTATTTACAAGCAAGCATATCAGTATAATGTACAAAAAGGTGCTAAATATTGTAAATTCACTGAGAGCAGACGGTGCTCCGTAGCTACGAGGCGTACGTGGAGCGCTGTCACTGTTCCTCGGAGCCTCGTTCGCGAGGTGGCCAGCTCGCGCGAAACACTTTACAGCGCCACGACCAGCTCTGTTTGACCGTGTCCTCCGGCGCGGATCGTAAACAGCACCGTGATTGGCCCGGCGTCATCACACTCACAGGAGNTAGTCCGTCGCTTCGCACGTTTCGCTAGCCCGCCGTTAATTAAACACTTTCGTAATCAACCTTGGGGGAAACACTCCCTCGTGTAACAACTTGAATTTTAATGTCCGCGCAGATGAGTACATCTACTCTGATTAGGGACGCAGCGACCGACGGGGATGGGGTGGGAGTCAGGTAGCAACAGTTCAAATCATGAAAACAATAATTGCCGTAAATACACTTAAATACACATTTGAATCATATTAACATATGGAGGCATGCATTGTTTATAAAATCTTTTCCGTCAGTTAATGGGAGAAGGAGAAATAGTTTTCTTCATTTTTTGAGCTGACGTTGATTTAGCAAGAGTGCCCATTTCTAAAGAATGTTTACGATAAAGTGAGCACTTTTGAAATCAACCTTAGAAAAAAGTCTCTGCCTGTGATATTATATGGTGTGGTGGCTCTTAAATTTTATTATAAACAAATTGTTACTATAAAATAACGATATTACGTGAATTTTCATGCTGATTAGTTCCACACACCTGGATGTGATATTTTCAGAAAATATTGGTATCATCATGTAAAAGAATGTAAAAGACAATTCTCCTATTCCATTTATTAATAATGAAGACAAAAAAAGGACTTTGTTGAATTACCTCATTTGTGAGTAATGTGAAGGATGATTGTCTGAATTTTTCTTGATCCTCTCACCCTCCCCCCACCCCCCTCCTACAGGCTCAACAAACTAAATTAAAACAATGCTGCGTCTCTGAAAATTAATTCTCTAGCTAAATGATATATTTAAAAATAATGAAAATTCTTATAACTGAAATTGTTTTAACTACCGTAAGCCAATTAGTGGCGTAATAGTTAAAATTTAATATTTTTAATAAGTTTACGACGCCACCTGTTCGACGCACATATTATAGAGCATAGGTAAAAGGCAATGATAGATTTGAAAGTGGAAGAAGGACATAGAGTCGGCTCAAAGATGATACACACAGTCTCTTCAAAGGCGTAGAATTTGCTGCAAATATGCGTTCAGAGATGTTCGTAGCAGGCGCTGAGACCTGCAATCCTTTTAAGAGGCTCTTTGGCTTACAAAGCAGTGTGGACAAGATCGCAGTTCTGCTTATCAAAAATGAACTAGTCTCTAAAAGCCTGTGGGGCTGGTAGTCATCAGTCAATACAGAAACTCCTGTCACATTTTATCAAAATTTAAGTGACGCTTCTGGGATACACAGTCACCGTAACTTTCATACAGTGATATATAGTTAAAAGAATTCCTACCAAATTTTTTTCGAAATTTTGAAGTTCCTCGCTTATTAATTATATGACGATACAAGGTTTAATTTTGCAGGATAATCAGCGAAGTCTTAATTCAGAGCAGAAGATTTCTCGTTGGCCTCTGCAAAAGGGAAAATATCGTCATAAAAAACATGAAGTAAGAAAAATAGTTTCACACGTGTATGCAGCACTTAGAAATTTATCGGTTAGTTCTCATTCCGCACAATAAGTCTCTGCCTCTAACCATACTGATTTCCCTCACTTCATTACGAATGTCGTGCCTGTGTGTGCTGTCGTGTCAGAAACTCTCATTTGGGTTAATTATCCTGGTGTGTGTGTGCTAAAAAATTTACTGAATCAACCAAAGACAAAAGAGCCTTTTATGTAGGTTATTTTCCGCTATTTAGCGAGAATAAAATTTTAAGTCGTTATTTTTTTTACCTTTGTCTGTAAACAGAGCCTCAGGAAAAGACGGAAGGAAGAATGAAGTTTTTTTAGGTAGTCGTGAGGAATTATTAACCCCACAAAGCCGATCTACTTACAGACACGCAGCTAGGCTAAATTTCATTGCCTGGTTTTCTTTATGTAGCTGAAAATGTTATAATCTCCCATTGGCCTGATGGAATGTTTCTTGTGAAATGATACCTGAGTTAGCTTAGAATAGTTATAATATTTTTGAATATTTTAGGTTAATCTGAGGGGCATGATTTTTATGGAACTCGTTTACTTAATGATTAAGATTCAAACTTCATTAAAAATAGTGCACCGTGTTATACACGGCCCCATTGTGCATCACCTACCATAACAATGCCTGTAAATGAGGCCACAGGTGATTTTGCTAAACTAAGAAACCATAACAGCGAGCCGGAGTGAACTAATCTGTCATAGCAATGTGCAAAGAACACCAGAAAATGTGTGTCCGGCAAACATCAGGACATTCTTGGATAATTATAACAAACTACAAGTAGTCTCCGCCTCTAGTGCAAACGGGAGCCAATCACAATTGGTTACGTCAATACACACACATGTGGGGGGAGGGGAAGAGTGGACTGGGCTGCGATGATTGTCGTCTGGGCAGTCGGCGATTGTCAAGGGGCGAGGTCAGCTGCTAGACCAGGTGCGGCGACGTCCCACCTCGGGGCGGCGAGGCCAAAGTCTCAGACCAGGTGAGTTCCATCCTTATAATGCTCTCTCTCTTACCTAATTAACCATCCTTGCCATCCTTTCTTTCGTTGGCCTAATGTCTTAAATTCTATGTAACAAAGTTAATGGAAATTAAATACTTTAATTACTCTTTGTATAGGTCATCTTCTTCTTAGCTTACCATCCTACAAAATATTATCATTCCTTTCCATGTTCTTATTATGAGAAGAGTCATCTGTAACGCAAGCTGCTTGATTAGACTATTTGTTTTATAAAAGCTCCAGAACTGGATAGAATTGTTTTATTTGATACCTATTTAAAAATTGTTAAAACGTTATTAACCGGCCCTTATTTTAAGAATATGTTTAGCTGGCGTTTCATCACACCTAATGAAATGTATATTGTCCTCATTTTCATACGCGTGTNGTATATTGTCCTCATTTTCGTACGCGTGTGTTACATACTGCAGCTTTTAGTGAGCTCAAAGCTATATATTTTCATCCTGGTAATTAGCAAAGTACTTAGTAACTGTTTACTGTACCAAGTGCACCGCCATTCCTGCCATCAGTAACATCATATGTATAATACATATTATTATTTCGGCATAAAATAATTGCGCNAGTGCACCGCCATTCCTGCCATCAGTAACATCATATGTATAATACATATTATTATTTCGGCATAAAATAATTGCGCATTCAAGAAACGCATGCAATATCTTTCCATAGCGTTATAAAAAATCACGCCGCACGTATTTGTGGGTCAGGACGCAAGACTTAGAATACATCGCGCTGTCAGCAGTACCACAGTGAAGCTCTGAAATACGTTCACAGTACCAGTAAAGACATTTGGTGGGAAACTTACTACTAACTATTTTTGTGACTAATAGAAAAATATGACCTTAACATCCATTTTGAACTCCGTAAAGATAAGTTTGATTGCTAGTTACAAATCGTATACATTAAGAGATCGGATATCTGAGATGTTGCAGATACGTCTGGTTTATTTTGGCATGTGATTTACTCAGTGTATCTTCAAGAAACCGTAAAACTTAAAACAATTCAGATTTCACTTCACGTAGGCAAAATTGTGAAAATCCTTTACATTTAAATTGCGCCTTAACTGCAGCTGAAGGGGTTAGCAACTGTCAAAGCTAAGAAGGAGAACGAAAAAATTATAAATTTTGGTTTCATTCTTCTCGCGTTGAGAATTTTTCATTCCCTATATTTTATTAAAGTTTACTGTGAGATAAATTAATGTAAAATGAACGAAATAAAACATACAATGGTTACGGAAAAAACCATACACTGCAGTAGAAATAAATTTAATTCTGCACAGTTAACATAACTGACTAGCGCAATGAATGATGAATGCAAATATTCTCCCACTTAAAGATGTGGTAACCAAATGTAGCATTCAGCAAACAATTCTCTTTAGTAAATTAATTTTAAAATGCCGTTACTTTACAATCTCCCTCGGTTGGGTGGTTCAATCAAAAATATTAAAATAAAGAAAGTAGTTAATTGTTCGTGTAACAAAGGCCGAGTCAGATATTACAGTCTCTGTGAAAGCTGCAGTTTCAACGAAAACGTTTTCTCGCAAGAAGCGCAAAGAAAAANCGAGTCAGATATTACAGTCTCTGTGAAAGCTGCAGTTTCAACGAAAACGTTTTCTCGCAAGAAGCGCAAAGAAAAAATTTTCTTTGAGCTAGAAAATTTGATTTGGATTGCGTGAAATAAGTATAAAATTGTTACCAGCTATTCAAGACAGTTGGAGTAAAAAATCTAGCATGTTAAAGAACATGCAGAAGCGAAACTACTGTCGTGTATGTTCAGAAACACACATAACAGTAGAGTTAACACATCGTCAATGCATTTTGACACACCACTACCTAACATATAATATAACAACAACACATCGCTCTCATAGTATCTCGCACTAGTTACATCACATAAACGCGCGATCATGTGAAATTCCAGACAACCAATGAGAAGGCCACGCATCAAAATCACTTTCCTCGTCAATCTCGTGTTGTNGCGATCATGTGAAATTCCAGACAACCAATGAGAAGGCCACGCATCAAAATCACTTTCCTCGTCAATCTCGTGTTGTTCTGGACGTGGACGAGGAGTTCTAGCGTTACAAGTAGAAGACCCGTCAGCAGGAGCGCTGTCGACGCACGAAGGCCTGGGATCTGCGAAAACCCCACAAGTTGGGCCTTCGAACATGCCAGACATTGTAATTGACAACCTGCTGGACACACCTAGATATTAAGACTATTTCAGGTTCATCAGGCACCTCCACTTTTATGGCCGGCCTTCTCTCGAACTCTCAATACGTGCGAGCAGCCTCCACTACAATTACCCGGTTTAGAAACCNGAGTCAGATATTACAGTCTCTGTGAAAGCTGCAGTTTCAACGAAAACGTTTTCTCGCAAGAAGCGCAAAGAAAAATTTTCTTTGAGCTAGAAAATTTGATTTGGATAGCGTGAAATAAGTATAAAATTGTTACCAGCTATTCAAGACAGTTGGAGTAAAAAATCTAGCATATAGTGTTTGCTCTTTGATGTTAAAGAACATGCAGAAGCGAAACTACTGTCGTGTATTTTCAGAAACACACATAACAGTAGAGTTAACACATCGTCAATGCATTTTGACACACCACTACCTAACCTATAATATAACAACAACACATCGCTCTCATAGTATCTCGCACTAGTTACATCACATAAACGAGCGATCATGTGAAATTCCAGACAACCAATGAGAAGGCCACGCATCAAAATCACTTTCCTCGTCAATCTCGTGTTGTTCTGGACGTGGACGAGGAGTTCTAGCGTTACAAGTAGAAGACCCGTCAGCAGGAGCGCTGTCGACGCACGAAGGCCTGGGATCTGCGAAAACCCCACAAGTTGGGCCTTCGAACATGCCAGACATTGTAATTGACAACCTGCTGGACACAACTAGATATTAAGACTATTTCAGGTTCATCAGGCACCTCCACTTTTATGGCCGGCCTTCTCTCGAACTCTCAATACGTGCGAGCAGCCTCCACTACAATTACCCGGTTTAGAAACCATTATTTTTGGGGGGGGGGGAGTATTTTGATACGAATCATATTCGTTTTTTTTTCAAGATACAATACGACCCTATGCACCTTTTACTGGCAAACGGATAGACATGCTCTCATGCAGCTTATTAATAAAGCTATAACATAGATATGCATGTCTGTATTATTTGAAAACAATTAAATCATAACAGCTATCATCCAAATCTTGGAATGCGAATTTACCTACATCTGGATAAATAATTTGCGCCCCATGCAAACTGCGGTTACAGCAAGTGGTCTTGGCCATCCGTACGAACCGGGAAAACGTCGTAAACCCATCATAAATATAGCACGGCGTCATTCGCCTCTCAATGCCATGATACGAAGGGGCCGCGGTGGTGTAGTAGTCAGAATACTCACCTTCCACCAAGGCGAACCGGGTAAGATTACCGGCTGGCTCACCCGGATATTCACACGAGGGAAACGTGGCGTATGTTATCACTGGCCAGTGGGTTTTCTCAAGGTGTTCCCATTTTTCCCGCCCTTGATTTCCGCCGCTGTTCCATCCTTACCTCGTTCCACCCTCAGCAGCGTTCAAGTTCTCGCTGTTATGCGCANCCCTTGATTTCCGCCGCTGTTCCATCCTTACCTCGTTCCACCCTCAGCAGCGTTCAAGTTCTCGCTGTTATGCGCAGACCGAAAACCTCTCTGCTCTCCTAGAGATGAACTAGCTAGAGGCCTGCCGTGCTCTTTAGGTGAAATTCTCCAGCATGACTTCAGTCAGGCTTGAGATCCGNCCCTTGATTTCCGCCGCTGTTCCATCCTTACCTCGTTCCACCCTCAGCAGCGTTCAAGTTCTCGCTGTTATGCGCCGACCGAAAACCTCTCTGCTCTCCTATAGATGAACTAGCTAGAGGCCTGCCGTGCTCTTTAGGTGAAATTCTCCAGCATGACTTCAGTCAGGCTTGAGATCCGCTCCTAGATCATTACGCATTCAGCAAATTGAGACACTGACATGTAATAAACCACCATGCCTTTTCACTTCCACGTCACTTACTATCATGTGATCAACTCACAGTACTTAATAAAATATTGGAGTTAAGAGCGCAGCCTACCAAGTCTGCAGCTACAGAGTTTCAATGGAGAATAATTGATTTTTAAATACAACCGTTTCAAACAGAAAGTATTCTAGAGTAAATAATACTGGTAAGTTAAAAAAAAAATCTTGCCAATTTTATGTTTAGTAATTTTTTTTCTAAAATTTAACATCTAATTAAAACTTTACGAAAAAAATTATGAATGAGAATTTTTTTTTTGCAAATATCTTAAAATTGCAGTATTCTCTGAGAAAGTTCTGTAGACAACAATAATTTTTGCTTGAAACATTATCTTCAAAACTGACACATTAAAATTAGGTGTCTTTAACAATGCCCCATTTAATCCCNAGTGTCTTTAACAATGCCCCATTTAAACTCTACAGGTCAGACTTGATAGGCGGGGTCTTAAGGAAGCACATTTATGTGCCATGCTGCTTGAAAACAAACTGTTATAACAAAAACGGACTGCGCGTCCTTGTTCTGTGGGAGGAAATTGTCTCTTACTTATGGTAAAAAAAAATTTCATCTCAGAGTGTACTTTAATATTGTATATTTTCGTCTGTTTCTATCGAAATATGTAAGTCAGGTTGAGTGGTGAAATGGGACGGCATAACCATGAAACGTTTTTGAAATAACATCATATCGTGTCGGACCTTCAGTTTCCTCTGAGACCAATAAATGTCGCAGACTCCTCTCAGATCATCCACTTGTATCAGAGATGACTGATCCCATAATCCTCCCTGTGGCACTCCTCTAATGGATTTATATTTTCGGATATGATATCGCTTACTGAGATGCCTGCGTTTCAGTTCAGCTACGCACCGGATATTGCACTGAGGAAGGACGAGCTAAATAAAGCGACCATTTTGGAAGGCTTGCAAGTTAAATCTTCTTGTCCTTCCTATCCGCCATTTAGCCATTTGAGGACCGTCTGTTGATACCCACATTTGGCTGCCTCGTCCACATGAGTACAATTACAATTCTTGAGCCACAGGAGGGAGATAGTGCCAAGAGCCACTTTACTAACATCGAAAGTCTTATCATGGCTGTGTACGATGTGCTGCACCAGAGTTCAGTCTTGCAGTCATGCAAAATGCAGCATGGAACTTCACGCGAATATTTGACTCAGTATACGCCTTAATGAATAACGTAATGTTGTGCCTGTATTCTATTCAAAAACATATCCGTAAAAGAGTAAACTTAAAAACTATTTTTTTTAACCAGAAAAGAAGCAAGAGATAGACCCATTTTAATATCTGCTACTCAGAATTTTTATTCCCTCAGAAACACTATGAAAATTATAATTGTATTATATTTTGTGACAAAGGTTAGGTAACAGGCTCCTTGAGTTTGCCAGAGTTATTTTTCTTTGCTGAGGGAACCGAAATAAATTCGTTAATTTGTTAAAGTGTTTTTGCTATCGTTGTTAACACAAAATGGATTATTTTTGAGAATAATCAAGAAACTTTCAGAAACCAGAAATTTAGATATTTTCTGCAGAATTTGCAGTTTTCGAATATGTAACTGTTTACAACAGACGAGTGAAAAATCTTTTTAGGTACCTATAATAATTTAGACTGACTGGTACGTTCAAACAGAACAAGGAGAAATCTGAGTAGGCAGAGCCCATGTGAACCAGTAAATATTGCTGCTGAAGAATATTGAAATACTGCATAAAAGGAATAAACTCTGGGCTGCCTAATAACATAAGTGATTTTTCATCGCATGCATGCTGAGCCTGTTGATTTTTGTAGCAAGTACATGGGCCATACTGCGGCAATCGTGAGTGTTCGTTGCTAGTATCCGTTCTATAAAAGTGTTTACCAAAATGTTATCACTTATCGATAAAACAGCCTTGCTTTATTGTCAGTGCCAGTCTTATTGCCACGCGTTCATTTCCAGGAAACTTGAGTGAAACTCATGACAAGGTATTTTTTTTCAGGTGAATATGTATAAGGTCATTAAAAATATTTGTAAGCCCCAGTACGCCTACATACTAGACACAAATCCACCAAGTCGGGGATTTGTGTAGCGTTCACATAACTTGTCTCCCACGACAATAAACTGGGCGTGGTAAACATGGCGGACGTTGCCGTTAGCCGACGGGTTCTCTCGGGCCGCTCCCGTCTCCCCTCTCCTTGTCACAAATGCGTGACACTTCTCCCTTCATCACATTAGGGCACAACGTGCCGCAAGCAGTCTACGTTTGGCGGTTTCTTGAGGCGGCTTATCTTAATTCATTCAGTATTATCAGTTGCGTCCCAGTACGAAGAACAAATAATTTCCTGCTGAAATTAAAAAAAGTGGCTGGACTGTTACAAACCTCGCGTAACACAGTTTTCAAAATTAATCACAGACTAACTTACTTTAAGACTTACTTACAAATTGACTAGTATGGAAAAGATAAAAGTAGACGAACATAAATTCTTTACAAAATTTCCTTATAGAAAACCAAATTACTTCTGACGAGTGCTTTTATTTAATTATTTTTATAGTTTTATGGCGTAGTGTACAATGACTATAACTCTACATCGTAAATTTACATTCTATATTCTGTATTCACTCCCACAATGAATATAAAATTAAGATACTGTTATTTCTTTATCTTCAAGTCACGTGGTTAATCACTGATAGGCAAAATCAACAGGATTAGTTAATTATACGATATTCAAAATCACTTTAGTAGGTACAAACTACAAACTCGGTGCTTGTAATTTGTATTATTGGCAATAGTAATTTTTATCCGACCTTCTAGGCTGCCTTCTTAAGGGCTCAAGTTATTTAAATATGAGATGTCGGAGCATTGAAGAGAGAAATAATAGTTTTATTAAATATTTTATGTAAACAAAAAGTCTGCTTTTCAGATATTAACTTGAAAATATGGAGTATGACAGTTATGAATGAGTAATGGAGGTGCAAAAATGTTATAATCCTAAGTAGGCAAAGGGAAATTTTACCACTGAGAGTTTATATAGTACCTTTTCAAAGCTATTATACATAAATTCCCAAAATGTTTGTTTTCTTGCAAGAAAAGTATAATCGGGAAATTAGCTGAGTTTGTTTAGCTGTTGCAAAAACCATCAATGAGGAGACTATCTCATACAGAGTTAATATAAAATTAATTGGTTTAAAAATTATTTTTACATTAAATTATTTTTAGGATTCTGATTTTTTATGATTATTGAAATAGAGGCTTTCTTGATACTGCCACTTGTAAATTTAATCATTTTACAAACGCGCTTTATATTGATAATCCGACATTTACACTTTTCCCATTAAGTTCAGAAAAAAAAAATTCGTTCTCATCCCACGTGAATGTTTTTCATTGTTCAAGGACACCAGTAGCTTATTGTAATACATGATACGTTTTAGCCCATAACTCGAGATCAAAAATACAACGTCAAATCACAGTACTTCAAAAGTTGTCGTCATTTTTTCCACAGTGTGAAGATATTTAATTCAGCTTACACGAAATATAATCATTTTATAAGCGGATATGTGACTATATTACATTTCCTCTTAACTTCTGTACAGTAAGTAATTAAACGAAAAACGCAATTATGTGATATTTTAGTAACGTTGAGTGTTTCATGTGTTGTATATGGACAGCTTGAAGAGTAATATTCCTTCCGGAAGCGACTTACTCAGGGGTTCCGCATACCTGACGCTTGATGTGCGTTACACAGTTTTTTAAATCCTGTTTTCTCGACGAAACTATCAAACATACAACCAGTATGTTTACCTATGAGAAGACATCATACCCCAGACGAGGGCGGAATGGAACTTTAAAGTTACCACACATGCAAAAAATATTATTTTGGACTCCTCTAACTGAGATAAAACGGCTTTTTTAAACTGCCATATCTTAAAACACACAAGCCGGAGACGAGTCAAACTTCAAAAGAAGCCTGTGTTTAACTTTTCTACAGATATTTCATCAATTAAATTATGGGGCCACCACTGAAAGTCCCACATGTACACGCAGCACTACGAGAACACTGCACGCCAGTTCAGACAGAGCCCTACGCGTAGTGGCGGTGGTGCTCTTGTAGCGCGTACCTGTGTAACCCTTATAGCTCCCGCGCTTCTATGCCAAAAAAGCAGAAAAGCGATGCAGTCAGGCCGGACACTTAAATATCTGTGAGGGCAGAGTGACTAGTTTGATAATTTGACTGCACCAACTTGTGCATAATTTATTTTCACCACTCAACACGTGAGCCTAAAACAAGAAGTTACTAATATAACTAATGAGCCTACTTCCCTCAACATGGGTGCAAATAATTTTTCAATAAGTTATTGGAAGCTGAGTTTGTATGTAGGACGTGTAGTTTCGTTGAAAGTTTAAACATTATATATGAAACCAGAAACATATGCAAGAATAGTAAGGCAATCACAAATACACACGTGCCTTACCCGGGACTAGAGCCCAGAAAACCCCGTGTCATAAGTTAGAGTGCAATCAACTGCATTACGGAGTCCGGACTCGGAGCATCAACCTCGCGTTTTATCAGTCTAATGTAGCGAAAAATTAGTTAACTATCGTAAAATATTTACAGGACCTTCATTATGAAAAGAAGTGACTAAGCCACATATAACTTTTAAGTTTACATTGCCTACCGAAGCACTACTTGTGTGAAGATTTAGGTCTAAATCGGTTTATTGGTCTCTGAAATATTGCATAAACCTCCATTTTTTTCATGCGACGATATTCTTACATGGAGAACATGAAGTTATATATTAGCACATTTGATGATTGTGGACTGCCAGTACACAAAGTTAAGTTAAAATCAATTATATAATTTAATAGATGTATCACACTAAGCTAAAATGATATTAGAGCTGCCATTCTGAAAATAGTATGTCTGCCACACTTATAACATACATATATTTATCTGACCTTCCACAGTACAGTTTGATCGCCAAATTTTGTATGAATGGGTTAATTTTTTCCCGAAATATTACATAAAATTTTAATTTTTATTATGGGGTTAAAATACAATATAGCAGAGAAGTGAGCCGGCGTATAGCCAAATTTGATGGTTGCAATTGATACTGCCTGCATACAAAGTTAAGTTAGAATATGTTTCGTTAGTAAAATATATCGGTCTAAAATATTAACATATACACTATCTTGAAAATAAAAGCCTGGCGTATTTAAAACATACCAGTTTACACCACTTGCTGCAGTGCTATTTGTTTGCCAAATTTGATAAGAATCGGTCAATTGTTTCCTGAGATATGACCAAAACTTTATTTTTTCATTTAGTGCTGTCTCAAAAAATGGCTGACAAAAGCGGCTACATGTTTGCGTATATGATGCTTGTAATAAAAACTTTCAACACACAAAATTTGTATCTGATCAATTTCAATCACTTACGTTTACCTTAAATGTCACATTAGGTGATAATGCTTTGATAATTTCCAAGAAACCATTTTAATTTTTTTTTTGCTGTGTTTCAAAATGGCGGACTAACAACAATATCCGTCTCAAATTTTATGCTTACAAGATGCTCTGACAACATACAAAATGTATTTTAAATATGTTCAATGGTTCCCGAGATATAAAATATCAGCCTAAATATTAAAATGGCCTCCACTGAAAATAAAGAACCCGGCGTGGGTGAAAACCATAAAAGTTAGTTGTCGTTACTATGTACTAGGCCTATACCTATGTGGACCGAGTTTGGTGAAATTTGGTTGACGTGTTCAAAAATTGAAAGGGAGGACACAAACACGCAGGCATACATATTATCTTCGGATTCTAATGAAAGCATACATCCACAAGAATATTTACTAACTCTAATCGAGAAAACACAACCCGGACCGAGTAAAACATCTATGCGAAAAGAATTAATTACTCCAAAACCAGTAGCAGCGCTGGATAGGTGTCAGCTAAGTATTAGAGATTCTGTATTTATTATTGAAGCTACTATTGAGGCACTTGGTTATAATACTGATAAATTTCCTATAAGTAAGTCCTCGATTCAAATAATTCGTACGGAAAAGCGGAAAGAGCGCGCAGAAGCCATAAAAATTAATTTTGAAAACGAGGTACCAGATGTGGTGACTGTTCACTGGGATGGCAAACTGTTGCCTGCTTTAGATGCTCAGAAATCAAAAGAGGAACGTCTTCCGATAGTTATTTCATATGGAAATAAAGAACAACTTATTACTGTGCAAAGGTTGAAAGCTCTTCAGGAAGCGAACAGGCGCAGGTTGTTTGGAACGCGATTGTAAACTGGAATCTCGAAGACGAAGTGCAAATTCTTTGTTGTGACACTACGACTGCAAATACAGGTCGTATCAATGGCGCCTGTGTGCTTCTTGAACAAAAACTTAACAGAGAAATTCTCGTTTTTGCTTGCCGCCATCACGTGTATGAGTTGGTATTAAAAGGCGTGTTCGAAGTAAAAATCAGCCAAGTGACTACAAGTCCTGATATTACACTCTTCAAAAAGTTCCGAGATAACTGGAAAGCTGTCGATCTTGATCAGATACAGTGCTTTAAAGAAAAGTTAACACTGCACCTGACTGTTTCCGAAATTGACGATTGGCTTGAATTTTACCGGACTGAACTGACCAAAGAAATAGTCAGAAATTACTATCGAGAGATGATAGAGCTTCCTGTGATATTTTTAGGTGGAGATACATAGAGAAAATTTAAAATTCTCCCTCCAGGTGCCATGCACCAAGCTCGATGGATGGCGCGAGCTATTTACTCCCTGAAAATATCATTGCTTAGTGCTCAATTCAAAATTACGAGCAAGGATAAGGCGGCGCTGTTTGACGTTTGCCTGTTCATCGTGACATCCTACGGCAAGCCATGGCTCCAATGCATTATGGCAGTAAAAGCACCTTACCAAGATTTGTGATTTTTGAAGGCGATGAAGGCTTACGAAAAAATTGATAAAAGCATCTCAAAATCAGCTTTACAGACGTTTATCCAGCATTTATGGTATTTGACTGATGATTTTTTTGTCTTATCACTGTTTGACGATGAAGTGGACCATGAAACTAAGGTTAAAATGGTTGAAAATTTAACCAAAGAGAATGTATGAACTCACGGTAAACGTTACATCCCATCGAAGGAAGAACTTTGTGGCCCATTGTATGGTTAGTTCAATAAGCAAATATAGTAATTGTTTCTTTTGTTTTCTTTTAGATTACAATTTTTTTAACTATTTTCTTTTTTTATTTCAGAGAAAAACGTCGATGACTTCATTTCCGTCAAAAGCAAGTCTTTGTTCAACCGTCTTANTTTTCTTTTTTTATTTCAGAGAAAAACGTCGATGACTTCATTTCCGTCAAAAGCAAGTCTTTGTTCAACCGTCTTCAAATTTATGACAGTTTCCTCCACGAATGTCCTACTTAGTGGATAAATAATGCCTCGTTTCAAGAAGCCAGAAGGAAGGTTTCAACGCTGAGGGCAGTGAACGATGCAGCTGATAGAGTGGTCAAGACTTTCATGATTTAATCACGGTTGATGAAGAACAAAAGCAATTTTTATTACGTTGCGTGCAAGAACACCGGAAGATTTATCTGACTGCAAAAAGCAAACTTTAAAAAGAAAATTTTAAGACTAATTTTAAGTTAAAACCTAATTTAAAGATTTTTGCTTGTAATGAGTCATTATTATACGATTCAGGTATATTGGTGTTTTATTTACCAAATAAACATCAAGTTCTAAAATCCTTCGATACTAACTCCATACAAAATGTCATGTCTTATGTTAGGCGGCATCATGTCAGCACGGGTTATCATTATCCAATAGCCGTAATATTTATTATTTGAATTATTAAAGTCAAACAGAAAGAAAATAGAGGGTATGCATATTTGATTTCGCGAAAAAAAAAAAATTCCCTTTTGTCTTGGGACACCCTAATACATATACACACATGCACAGTCAGGAAAGTGATCTCAAAAGNGAGGGTATGCATATTTGATTTCGCGGAAAAAAAAATTCCCTTTTGTCTTGGGACACCCTAATACATATACACACATGCACAGTCAGGAAAGTGATCTCAAAAGCATTTCTTTCCTTCGGAATGTAGGCTAAAAACGTTCTTAACGTTCAGCCATGGTGTTTTACGTATGGAGCGTTGCATAGAAAGTAGCTCTGATGTTTTGCACTGTACGTAGCATAAAGCAACGTCAAATAAATTAAGTACCTCGCGTGTAGGAGACGACATTCTTATGTTCCGCAGTCTCACAAACAAGTTCTGTCAGTAACATGAAAAACTGACACATTTTTATTGGTTACGGTCTTAGAGTGAATATGGGGTAGAGCGATCTTGCTGGCTGTGCAGAACCAATCTCCACGTTCAAACACTCAACCGCTTTGCTGTCAACACGGCTAGTATAAATGACATGGATAGGATTTGAGGTTAGAACGCTGTTTATGAAAACAAATGCTTTGAGACTTTTTGGTTCTTCCTCTTACAAATTTGTAGTGAAATTAAATTAAATTCAAACAGGTAAAATATTTTATTAATATAACAGGTTCGTCTTTTTTTTAAATTAAAATGCAAACAAACACGTACATCGCTGTTTACAATGTGACTTTGACAGTTGTGTGGTTTTCGGTTAGGTCAATGGTGGGTACTTGAGCAGAAGAAGAATAATCGATCTACCTCACCTTTAGCCTATGGTTCTTAAATGCGAAATAGCTTTGTAAACGAGACTAGTGTATCACCGAATAAAAAAAATTGTTCCACGCAATATCTAAAGCGTTATTTAAATTTTTTACTGAAAGGGTTAAAGATCAGTTCTTTATTCGCCTTGCGCGTCGATGTTTGTAACAAGGTCGTGGAAAATAACGATTGCCTCGGTAAATATATTTGACACATTTGGCACATATTTTTCGTATCGGAAGTAGTTACATAAAACAGTTTAGAGAATTGTCTTTATATCTCCGTAAAAATTTTTTACCAATAAATATTTTATCGTAAAATAACTATATGATTTACGCAAGATTTTTTTTTTCTCGAAACGTGATAAACGCCTTTATTTTGCGTATAATTTTATACGGAAATAAATATTTTGCATACCTTAATGATCTTTCCAAACTTATTCATATTTAAAGAGGCTCCAGGGTATTTTTCCAGTGAAATTGTAATGTAAGATGTCTACAAAAAGAAAATAGATGGTTAGCTACGAAGTAACGAATTGGCCACTTTATTTAGTGCAGTACGCCCACGGTCAAGCTAGTTCTGAATTAACCTCAGGAAATTAGTTACCGGAAAAGGAAGTGAAGCACTTCTAGCGTGAGGCACAGGAATAAATTTTAACGAAATGTTCCTCAGTTTTAAAAGTAGGTAGTCTCGGAATAAGTTCATTTTATTAACTGAGATGAGCCATGAGATGTGGGATTATTTGTGAACTGAGTACTGCAACCGAAGGGATCGTAATTTCACGGAAACTGTAACTGAATGCAGAGGGATTCTTACTTCCCACAGCTTACACATTAATTACATAAACTCATTATCAACCCTGTTATCAACTGACACGATGGAATGTATAATTCTCAAAAGATCATTTGTCTCTTAGTAATGGGCGAGAATAAAGAAATAAATATGCTGAGTATTTAAAAAAAAACAACACCAACAAGACGCAGTATTTTATACAGGCAGTGAATTTAACATTTTACGAGAATAAGCCTCAGAATATTACGGTTTGTAATGATAAAATGCGTAATTTTTTAAATCCTGATAAAGTAATTATTTATAACTCATGAATTTCTCACGACAATTAGCATGATTTTATGTAATTTACATGGAATCGTCGCCGGTGAAACAAACATATAATTATTTGTATATGTAAAAAAAAAATTAACATATCCTTTACATTATTCTTTGGCTTGTATCAATTTGTATGTTAGTTTTGAGAAAGGAAAATACTTTTTAATTCTCGGATCACTAAAGTTTTCATAACATTATTAAACTTAGAGACAGTCCTTCATGGTGGTACTGGTCTACATTTTACTATTGTGGACGATAAAAATTATATTTCTAGCTTTATGATTAGCGACAATATATACTTTGCAAAACGTATTTCAAAATTTATTTGAATTTCTCTTTTGGCCATGACTTGCTTCATTAGACTCATGGTACTTCAATTTTATTACTAATTTTATCACTGAGTAGCAGTGAGCTAGAGGTAAAACATATTGCCGAGATAACTAGCCAGTGGTAAACAAAAGGACCTCATATGTAAATAGAATACTTCATAAAGCCTTTATTTAAGCTGTCCTGCAACATAAACGAGAATCTGGACTATTTGTGTATTATTATCAGATTTATTTTTGAAAATGTAAATAGTGTGCAAAAAAACTTTCTCTTTGGAAAATGTTATAACAATGTTAAAATCTTGTGTTTAGGAAGAAATCTTCAACGTTTTCTTTACTAAAAAGATAAATATAGGAGGAAGGGTAAGGAAGAAAAAATAAAATTATCATCATAACGTCACACGTACTCGTAAGCTGCTGGAAAGGGTATTTTAAACCTTAGCAAGCACGATAGTGTTTGACATGTTGGCTAGTGACGTTGAACAGATGCGGCTTCATTGTGAAAGGCCGAGTNATAGGATTTGAGGTTAGAACGCTGTTTATGAAAACAAATGCTTTGAGACTTTTTGGTTCTTCCTCTTACAAATTTTTAGTGAAATTAAATTAAATTCAAACAGGTAAATTTTTTATTAATATAAAAGGTTCGTCTTTTTTTAAATTAAAATGCAAACAAACACGTACATCGCTGTTTACAATGTGACTTTGACAGTTGTGTGGTTTTCGGTTAGGTCAATGGTGGGTACTTGAGCAGAAGAAGAATAATCGATCTACCTCACCTTTAGCCTATGGTTCTTAAATGCGAAATAGCTTTGTAAACGAGACTAGTGTATCACCGAATAAAAAAAATTGTTCCACGCAATATCTAAAGCGTTATTTAAATTTTTTACTGAAAGGGTTAAAGATCAGTTCTTTATTCGCCTTGCGCGTCGATTTTTGTAACAAGGTCGTGGAACATAACGATTGCCTCGGTAAATATATTTGACACATTTGGCACATATTTTTCGTATCAGAAGTAGTTACGTAAATCAGTGTAGACAATAGGCTTTTTATCTCCGTAAAATGTTTTTACCAATAAATATTTTATCGTAAAAAACTATATGTTTTACACAAGATTTTTTGTTTTCTCGATACGTGAAAAACACCTTTATTTCACGTATAATTTTATACGGAAATAAATATTTTGCATACTTTAATCATCTGTCCAAACTTATTCATGTTTAAAGAGGCTCCAAGGTATTTTTCCAGTGAAATTCTAATGTAAGATGTCTACAAAAAGAAAATAGATGGTTAGCTACGAAGTAACGAATTGACCACTTTATTTAGTGCAGTACGCCCACGGTCAAGCTAGTTCTGAATTAACCTCAGGAAATTAGTTACCGGAAAAGGAAGTGAAGCACTTCTAGCGTGAGTCACAGGAATAAATTTTAACGAAATATTCCACACTTTTAAAAGTAGGTAGTGTCGGAATAAGTTCATTTTATTAACTGAGATGAGGCATGAGAGGTTAGACTATTTGTGAACTGAGTACTGCAACCGAAGGGATCGTAATTTCACTGAAACTGTTCTATGCAATGAACCGGACTAAATGCAGAGGGATTCTTTCTTCCCACAGCTTAAACATTAATTACATAAACCCATTATCAACTATGTTAACAACTGACACGATGGAATGTATAATTCTCAAAGGATAATTTGTCTCTTAGTAATGGGCGAGAATAAAGAAATAAATATGCTGAGTATTTTTAAAAAAATCACCAACAAAACGCAGTATTTTATACAGACAATGAATTTAACATTTTACGAACGATAAGAAGCCTCAGAATATTACGGTTTGAAATGATAAAATGCGTAATTTTTTAAATCTTGGTAAAATAATAATTTATAACTCATGAAATTCTCACGACAATTAGCATGATTTTATGTGATTTACATGGAATCGTCGTCAGTGTAACATACATATAATTATTTATATATGTAAAAAAAATGAACATATCCTTTACATTATTATTTGGCTTGTATCAATTTGTATGTTAGTTTCGATAAAGGAAAATACTTTTTAATTCTCGGATCACTAAAGTTTTCATGCATTATTAAACTTAGAGACAGTCTTTCATAGTGGTACTGGTCTAAATTTTACTATTGTGGATGATAAAGATTGTATTTCTAGCTTTATGATTAGCGACATTATATACTTTGCAAAAAGTAATTCTAAATTTATTTGAATTTCTCTTTTGGCGTTGACTTGCTTCATTAGACTCATGGTACTTCAATTTTATTACTAAAAATTTTTAATTCTGAGTGGCAGTCAGCTAGAGGTAAAACATATTGCCGAGATAACTAGCCAGTGGTAAATAAAAGGACCTTATATGTAAATAGAATACTTCATAAAGCCTTTAGTTACGCTGTCCTGCAACATAAACGAGACTCTGGACTATTTGTGTATTATTATCAGTTTTATTTTTGAAAAGGTAAATAGCGTGCAAAAAACTTTCTCTTTGGAAAATGTTATAACAATGTTAAAATATTGTGTTTAGGGAGAAATCTTCAACGTTTTCTTTTCTAAAAAGAGAAATATATGAGGAAGGGGAAGGAAGAAAAAATAAAATTATCATCATAACGTCACACGTACTCGTAAGCTGCTGGAAAGGGTATTTTAAATCTTAGCAAGCACGATAGTGTTTGACATGTTGGCTAGTGACGTTGAACAGATGCGGCTTCATTGTGAAAGGCCGAGTGTAAAGTAGAATGTTTAGCGCCGCTGGGAAGTATTCCTGGCCACCACGAAGGGCTAGCGCTCCAGATAGTCAAGCGATACGCCCGGCCGAAAAGCGCTTTATATCGGGCCCGCGGGACGTCAGGCGCCGACATCAGACCAGACACGGCCATCAGGAGGTGTGCATATTCATGACGGGTGCGGAAGAGGGATGGGAATCACCCCTTCCCCTCTGACATTCGCCACTATCGCCAACCACCTTCCCTACCATCAACACTCCTCTCCGCACAACCTCCATCCTCACCCACACAAATCCGTGCGCGACAGCTGCTCGCAGGCAGGCTCTTGAAAAAGTGATTAGTAGAGGGATAATGGGGGTTCTGGCACACTGGGAGAGAAAATAACAGGTCGCGACACACGATCGCTTGCTCGCCTCTTGCTGCAACCGTGCGCCCAACCGATATTTCACGTTCACAGAATTACCCCTTTAGAAAAAAAAAAAATTTGGTGCTTTGGCTGAAGTGTTTTAAATTACAAATACGTCCTATCGCCCCGGCGATTTTTCTCTTTGTTCCATGAAAACCATTCGCGCTAAGACTTGGCACTTCAGGCACTTCAGGCACCTTTTTCGTGAAAAATATAGTGACTGATAGAACATAAATTGTTATCATTACACAATCAACACATACTTGGAAAGATTGCAAATGTAGAATTTATTTGTATTTGTTTTCAATAAGAGAATTTATTATTATTAAAATTGTTATTTTATAACAATATTATAAAAATATTTTATAATAATATGCTTATACCTTCACAATTTTGTGCATATAAATTAGCGATGCAAAAAAATTTCTTGCATTTACTCCTATGTCAGTTTTAACTGATCAGTAACAATAGATGGTAGCTTCCTTAAGTTGGAAGGAAGATAAATAGTTTTCCTCTTTTTTATTAATATAGAAAACCAGTTTTAACGCCATAATTGTTATCTTTCAGAAATACAATTTGGTACCGGCAAATGCATTGTTATTTAGATTTCTCATGCAGTGGATAGACAGTTGTGATAAACATTATTTAGCATTTCCGTAGGCCTACTCCGATAATTTGGCAAGAAATTGTTGCTTTACAAAAGTCTGCTATTGTCGTTTTGGACATTACCCCACATAATTCAAGAATTTTACTCCTGCCTCGGTAACTGCATAATTTGTATACAATATTTTATAAATAATTGCTTAAAACTTAAAGTTATTTTGTGTTGACTCTGCTACACAACAAAAACTGCAAGTAATAACCCATTAGAATAATTTGATAAACCTAATTGATGTTAGCAGGAGTTAAACTTCAACATTAGCATCAGAATTTTCTCTTCTGTAATTACAATTATATATATCGCAGGAAGAATACAGGTATTGCTGGAACCATGGTGTTTGAGCGGTTAGACTGCTTGCCTCCCATCAAGGCAAACTGGTTTCAATCACCGGCCACAAGTGGGAATCGTCCCTCTGCGGGTTTTCTCGGCGATCTCCCGTTTCCCCCGCCCTTGCATTCTGGTGCTGCTCCATACTCACCTCAATAATCCTCATTGGCTCTCAAGACCTTGATGTTAAGAGCTGCCCAAATCTCTCCACTATTTCTCACTAAATAGTGCGTTTCACGGAAATGAATTCCAAACTTTTTAAATGAAATCTACAAATCTTTGGAAGCCAGTATTGGAAAATTAATAAACCGCAATCGTAGGTAATATTGCTGCCAACTTCGTAAGCAAATATTTTATCAGCGTGCGGTATCTTGCACCACAAGTAAATGTAGAAATTTACAGATTGCCAGAAATGCNACAAGTAAATGTAGAAATTTACAAATTGCCAGAAATGCGTCACACTGGAAAAAAAAAAATTAACGCATTTGGTAGACATGCTGCCTAGGATTGCCGGTTCTGGGATTTGTTGTATTTACAGCAAGAAAGTCGTATATTTCAACTATGCGCAGTTCACGGTTAACTGGGCCCTTTTAAAACCCAGCTTGCGATATACTTTTATTTTCTTTTAGCGTCCTTCTGCCTCTTGTAAAATTAACACTGCCATTGACCGTCTCACTTTATTAATCCGCCATCCAAACGGAACCGCTGAATTTTTCGGAAAGAAAATGTGTTATGGGCTGTTCACGTTTAAATGAGCACCATTTAAATAAACCTTTGAAAAAGGACACTGCTTCATACTGCATATATTTTAACTGGCACGCTGTGATATGTGCCCAGTAAAGTTGGTAACGAAGGAGACAAAATATTTCCATGGCTTAGCAATGAATTGAAAGTGATGGGTAAATATTTTTTAATACACAGTTTGTTTTATTGGCTTTCTTGTTTTTCATATGCATGCAAGTGTAAAATCGAGCAAATCTGTCAAAAGTTTATTTTTGTAATAATTTCTCAGTTTCCCGTTAGTGACTCATGAACAAAGTGATCAGGCTCATAGCAATGTTTTGAACGGCCCATAGTAATAGCTAATTCGTCCTATTGTGTATATAAAACAAGAAACATTGGCTTCAATAGCCATACATTTAAACCCTAGACTCGTGAAACAACGCCAAGTGTTCGAATTATTTTCGTTAACTCGCTGGCAACCTGAATGGGATCTTTTATGCAAGTATGTACGGTAGCAAATTTGTAGTTATGGGCAGTGATTTTTTTCAGAGGTTGATTTCAAAATGGCATATTTTACCCCGAACGGCCTATATAGTATTTTGCATTGATTTGTATCCCACGCCCTCTTAACAATATGTTTCAGTAAATATGCTTTTGATTTTTTTTCCCCTTCAAGAGGAATCGAATTTATTGTCATCAAGCTTCAATTGGAAAACCTGAATAGCAATCACCTCCGGCAGGTAGCTTTCACTTCCAGCGTTCATCTCCATCATAAACACACATCTTGGAGTGATGCCAATGGGTCGAATTGCCTGAGCAGCTGCACCAAACCGTCTCTATAGGTGTTACCGTATGAAGTAGTGTTTACAGTAGCTCTTTTTCTAAGAACAGTTTGCGGCAGGCACCTGCTGTGCTATACATTAGCTGCTCGACTCATTGGCGAGTGCCTCTGCTATTGACTTCTCCGAGTTACAAATATTATATTGACTATTTTTCATCTCGATTACTAATACAGATATTTGTAATTTATATTTGTATTTTACTCTCATATTTTGCATCAATTTGATTCCAATCGCATTTCACACTAACTGTTCTAGGCCCTATATGTTGTTCGTGGATAACGGAGCACTTTCGAAAGCCCTGCTTAAGACTTACGTTTCTGTCAATGTGTATTCTTCTGCGATTTGTAAATATGACCTTTCCAATAACCCTCATACTTTATTCATACGTAAGTGAAACTGTGAAACTGTTGGGATTATGAATATGGCAGCAATGCACCAATTTTTCCGCGTATGTCTGTAAAACGAACATTGACCAAAATAAATACAGAGACTGCAAATTTTAAACATCGTACATTTTTTNAATACAGAGACTGCAAATTTTAAACATCGTACATTTTTTTATAGCGTTAAATCATGAGACTAATTTTCCTATATAATTGCAAACTTACAGGAAGAATATCAGGGAATTTTTTTGGAATGTCGATGTGAAAAATGCTTAATCAGTAGCGAACCAGCTATACATGACAGTGACACTTTTATTCATAACATATTTTACTCGTGCTTCTTCTGGGAGCTTAAAAATCTGGTCAGGTTACTGCTGCTGTCCGCACAACGCANCATAACATATTTTACTCGTGCTTCTTCTGGGAGCTTAAAAATCTGGTCAGGTTACTGCTGCTGTCCGCACAACGCAGTTTTTTTCTGTAATTGTTTTCGCTTACCACCGCTAGTGCTACTGCTGACATGGTTAACAAATAAGAAGTTGGTTGAGGGAAAGGAGGTAGGTGGTGTGCATTCTGCGTATTCATTCACAAACACTAATATATATATATATATCGAATTAAAACTCAAAACAAAACACGATGTCTTGAAATATTCTTCGTCAGTGTCGCATTATCGCTAATCTCAGTAACCGCTAGTTTACTACGTTTATCTTATAACCAACGTTATCAAGTGTTTGTGTCNTCGCATTATCGCTAATCTCAGTAACCGCTAGTTTACTACGTTTATCTTATAACCAACGTTATCAAGTGTTTGTGTGCAAGCTTTAATCTACTCTGATGGAAAAATAAAATTTCACTGTTTTACAAAGCATGTTTCGTTTAGCTTAATCGGCACGCCTGCCAAAATACAAAAAAAAAATTATTACATTACCTTGTCCTTTCAAGAAGCTTGTTAACAATATCAAAAGTCACGATAGAAACATTACCGATCTTACACTGGTGCAAGTATCTCACTTGGTTTTCATTGTGTTAAAAGAAACCGTGCTGAGAAATCTTTACATTTCTCAACTGGGTGTTATTGTCCACGAAAATTTCGGGTACNTGTGTTAAAAGAAACCGTGCTGAGAAATCTTTACATTTCTCAACTGGGTGTTATTGTCCACGAAAATTTCGGGTACGGTAGAAAATAATTGCTCAAGATTGTCAAAATGATATTAGCAAACTGAATTCCATGCGCCTGCCTCCTAAGAGTTCGCAATTTGTATCCACTTACCTAAATGCCTGTACATATTCGCTTGCTTACGAGCTGACTTACAAAAAAAAATNAGTTCGCAATTTGTATCCACTTACCTAAATGCCTGTACATATTCGCTTGCTTACGAGCTGACTTACAAAAAAAAAGTGCTCTGCTACATAATTATTTTAGAAAAATTTATAAAAACAATCAATGTGATCATAAGCACATATGTTTCAGACCCCAACTGAAAATAACGAAATGTTTTTAATACATTTTCCTTTAAAACGTTTTTTAAATTGTAAATACCATGAATTTAAAATGAAAAAACGATCTTATTAATGTGTTTATAAGATATATATGTATTGATTTAAAACATTTATAACTAAATTTTTAATATATTAAGAATTTAGTGTATTTTTACGAGGGAATGGCAGCATCTTCGTTTGGTGGCAATTATTGTAGTTTTAATGACAGTCTCCCTATCGTTGCTTAAGTAACTCATTGTTCAGAGTTCCTGATTCCTGTCCGAAAGATTCAGGATTTAAAGCCTCGGTCCCTGCATCAGTAATTTATCATTATTAAATTTTACCAAGTGTCATGGGAAAGTGTGAAATTTACGTCATTTAACTTTTATACGCCGATTTTGTATTAAAAATACCTTATCGATACATTTTACTGTAATTTTTTATTTTTTTTGAGATATAGGTATTATTTAAATAATAACTAAAATAATTCTTATTATTCGTAAATGAGCGATTCTTGGATGTCTGATAGTTTTACTATTATTTTGACAAGATCAAGATCACCTGCTCTGCCTGTCCATGCATGCTCGCAAACTCAACTCCAGTAACCTAAATAAATAAAAAATGAAATAAAAATTTGGTTTTATTTTTAAGGCACACCTTTTCATAAAATTTTAAAAAAGAAAACATTTGCTTAAAAAACAATTATGACTATATGAAAAAAAATTCTTCAAAAGTAAAAAAAAACTATGTAAAGAATTATTACTATGCATTCGAATAATAACGACAAAATATTTATTCACCCACAAAACACGTGCTAATACTTCTTTTAAACCCTTGTTTCAACTTCTGTCCCGATAGCCGAGTGGTCTAAGGCGTCTGCATGTCGTCCTAAGGTTCGGCAGTTCGATCTCGCTTTCCTCCAGACGATTATTTGATCTCCGAAATAAAAAAATCAGCGTCCTTAGCGGCCAACTCAACAACCAACATGGCGGCAGAGCGATAGCGACCCCAGCGCCCCAAGCAGGCGATCAAGCACAATTGGAAACAATATAGCGGACGGTGGCTGTGACGCCTACCAATATGGCGGGCGGAGCGATAGCGACCCCAGCGCCCCAAGCAGGCGATCAAGCACAATTGGAAACAATATAGCGGACGGTGGCTGTGACGCCTACCAATATGGCGGGCGGAGCGATAGCGACCCCAGCGCCCCAAGCAGGCGATCAAGCACAATTGGAAACAATATAGCGGACGGTGGCTGTGACGCCTACCAATATGGCGGGTAGAGCCTTGGTGTCTCAGTCCCCAGACCTTGCCCCCGGGTCGGCATAACCCCACTACTCTATTTAAAGCTTGATTCAGGTAAATAAATCACTGACTATAGAACCAATTAAATGTTTTCTAGTAGGATGCCAGTGTCTTAATCACTATCCACACTTAGGCACAACCGGTTAAAACATGTCGTTACAGTATGCGCAGAACAGCCAGAGCTAGACAGTTGCAACACAAATGCTCTGTCTTCGTTTCTATCCCCTTGCTTCATAATGTGCCACAAAACACAACTAAACGTTGTTGTAGCACATTTATTTATTGTGATTTGCTTGCTGCCTGTTTTCTTCCTGGCGATAATTATTCAGCGTGGACGCTGTATTACCGTCAGCTTGTGTTTACCTACGGGTGGATTACGTGTTGCCTACCCATCAGGCCATAATATTGCTACTACTCAAACCTTTGTGTGCGTTTTACACGAAAATGGTGGGATATTTTTTACATTATTGGGGTTAGAACGAAGTACCGTAACTTCATTTTATCCAAGATATTGGTTTAATTAATTCGTATATCAATTTTTTTTCTCTAACGCATTAATTTTTTATAATTTCCCACATTATACCGCTTTTATTGTGATCAGTCAAAATTTATTTTTTTCACGCCAGCAGTTCCCTGGTGCAGTTTGGTCACATGTTCCAAAACACATTGTGTATGTGTATATGCGTGTGTATATATATATACAAATATATATATACATATATACATATGTGTGTGTGCGGAGGCTATTTACGGTATAAAGTGAGCACTTTCGAAAAGCCCCTCTCACTTGGAATAATATTCAAAAAAATAATTTATATTAACCTTGGATATTAAAATCCGAGTACGGTGTAATAAATATATACGTATATATATAAATATATATACTGTATTTATTACTTAATGTATTTATAGATCACACATATATATATACACACCCACGCATAATACATATTTCTAAGAACAAAATTTGTTATTAACATTAAATGGAGTAACGAACGAAACAGAAGTATAGTTTAACTTTCAAAGACTGAAACATGAAGTAACCTCTATGAAAAGAATTTTTGAGAAAAATTATACAAGTTTAACATCTCGTTCCACTAACAACTCTTTAACCGAAGTCGCATTACCCGTGGCTCATTGNCTCTTTAACCGAAGTCGCATTACCCGTGGCTCATTGAATGTTAATTTAGTGAAAGATAATGTTCATGTGTCAGGAACACGTGGGTAAATTCATTCCACTAATGGAAATGACTGGAGCTACGTTGTTAACCCCAAAGACTCATCGTATGGAGATTCAGGGCGTTACGCGATTGCGTGAGATGTTCTTTCCACTGTAAGTTATTTCTGTTTATTAGCATAGCCCACGTTGTGTGCGTGAGGGACATAGAGAGAATGAGAGTGGGAGAGAAGGGAGAAATTAAAGACGGTGCAGTCTGCACACAAATTATAAATATGTTAGAAAATCTATAAACATTTGGGATTGACAGATACGGTTTTAGATTCATTCAACAATTTTTAAATCATCCGTTGAAATAAGTTCGATGTCGTAAATATGAGTAACTTAACAAAAACATTGAAAAAGTTATTCTCTGTAAATTGTCACAGAATTAAGAAAAGTGGTGGCACGTCTCAGCGTTTTATTTATAGTTTAACTTCAATGTTGGAGGCTACAAAAATATTTTTTTTATTTTTTTATTTTCTAAAAGAAATATTTTGAAAATGGGAACGTATTTATTTTTATAACAATTTTATGGTGTCAACAAACTCATAGAATGTAGAAATTACGGCAATTTGATTACTGACATTATATATTAGGGTGGAAGAATACATTATAGTATGTTGAAGAAACAAGCGGGGCATTCAAAAGTGCTCAATAAACCGCAAACAGCAGACGTCTTAGCCTTTAGATCACACTGGAATGTTAAAATGAAGTCAATAATAATTTGGGTGCAGGGTTTCTTGCAGTTCACTTTGCTTAAAATAATATATCTTAATGCGTTTTTCTTACCTCAATTTTGTCTCAATCTTACCCATAGGCAGTTTGCTAAAAAGTGTTTCCTTTAAAATTATAGTTGAGCTGAGTTGAGAGATTTGTGTGGCTCTTAACAATGATGTCTTGAGAGCCGATGAGGGCGAACTGAGTAACGCCGGATTGCAAGAGCGGGGGAAGCGGGATATCCTGGAGAAAANGAAACATGAAGTAACCTCTATGAAAAGAATTTTTGAGAAAAATTATACAAGTTTAACATCTCGTTCCACTAACAACTCTTTAACCGAAGTCGCATTACCCGTGGCTCATTGAATGTTAATTTAGTGAAAGATAATGTTCATGTGTCAGGAACACGTGGGTAAATTCATTCCACTAATGGAAATGACTGGAGCTACGTTGTTAACCCCAAAGACTCATCGTATGGAGATTCAGGGCGTTACGCGATTGCGTGAGATGTTCTTTCCACTGTAAGTTATTTCTGTTTATTAGCATAGCCCACGTTGTGTGCGTGAGGGACATAGAGAGAATGAGAGTGGGAGAGAAGGGAGAAATTAAAGACGGTGCAGTCTGCACACAAATTATAAATATGTTAGAAAATCTATAAACATTTGGGATTGACAGATACGGTTTTAGATTCATTCAACAATTTTTAAATCATCCGTTGAAATAAGTTCGATGTCGTAAATATGAGTAACTTAACAAAAACATTGAAAAAGTTATTCTCTGTAAATTGTCACAGAATTAAGAAAAGTGGTGGCACGTCTCAGCGTTTTATTTATAGTTTAACTTCAATGTTGGAGGCTACAAAAATATTTTTTTTATTTTTTTATTTTCTAAAAGAAATATTTTGAAAATGGGAACGTATTTATTTTTATAACAATTTTATGGTGTCAACAAACTCATAGAATGTAGAAATTACGGCAATTTGATTACTGACATTATATATTAGGGTGGAAGAATACATTATAGTATGTTGAAGAAACAAGCGGGGCATTCAAAAGTGCTCAATAAACCGCAAACAGCAGACGTCTTAGCCTTTAGATCACACTGGAATGTTAAAATGAAGTCAATAATAATTTGGGTGCAGGGTTTCTTGCAGTTCACTTTGCTTAAAATAATATATCTTAATGCGTTTTTCTTACCTCAATTTTGTCTCAATCTTACCCATAGGCAGTTTGCTAAAAAGTGTTTCCTTTAAAATTATAGTTGAGCTGAGTTGAGAGATTTGTGTGGCTCTTAACAATGATGTCTTGAGAGCCGATGAGGGCGAACTGAGTAACGCCGGATTGCAAGAGCGGGGGAAGCGGGATATCCTGGAGAAAACCCAGCGGAATCGTCCGGCACGATTCCCATTTGCGAAAGTCCGGGCGTAACATGGCCGGGGATTGAACCCGGTTCGTCTTGGTGGGAGGCGAGCAATCTAACTGCTCAGCTACCGCGGCCCATCTAAAAATTGTAGAAATAAACTGTTTTGTAAAACATAATTTTTCCCAGTGATGTTGCTTAATAGAGAAGACCAAATTAATGTGCTATAAATGCGTGCTGCGCGTTATCAACCTTAATTTTCAAATTAAAATTTCTATAAAAAATTAATGATGGAGGGAAAATTTATTTAATCATTTTGGTCACTAGAGTTAAGGAATACTGTAACATTTGCATGAATAAAATTAAAATGTGTGTTTTTATTTCTCTTTTATGTAAAGAAACTATAGAATCTGTTTACTTTAAATCATGGCATGGGAGACAACCATGAGGGGAGAGTAATAATTTAACTTGGAGAAAATTCATAAGGCTTGGTTTCTGTGTCCCATTTTTTACTTGTCAGTACTGTATACAACCGTTGGTTTCTGTCTCTATGTAAAGATTCATCATAACAAGTGTATTCATAGATATTTGACCATACCTGACAAGTGTTTTGATTTTGCGATCCATTACGCGTGTCATGTTGCTGAAATGGGTACATTATAGCTGCCTTGCGATAAGCTGAGCGTTTTGATAATCAAACTTCGAAATATCCTAGGTCAAATGGACTGTTCACGGTAAACTGAGCAATTTTGGAAACCCTGCTTAGAATATAATAATCTGCATATACTGTATCCTTCTACAATTTGTAAATTTAACTTTGCAATGATCCTGATGACCTCACACACATGCCATAAAACTGAAAGTGTTGAATTTTTAGGCATGTAAATGTATTCTCACATATATAAATTCTTACTATAGAATATTCACAGTATCTTCACACTTCTTGAATCAAACCTTTCAAAAAACACCCGATATATGTCGTGTTTGGTTGTTTCGTAAATGCCATGTATCAAACGCGTCTTATACTTCCGTTAACATAATAAAAGTATCTTATTTTTGTTTAAATTAAACGTTTACTTATATTTTACCTACAAATTTTAATATTTCATTTATAATTAATACCAATTAAAATAGGTGTGTTGTTAATGCTTAGAAAAAAAGATTTGTTATGCAAAATTTTATTATGTTGAGTGCGGTACGTTGTCCATTTGGTGTTATTTCCTAGACTCAGATAAACTTTGATTTCATCAGGCGGGGGAATATCATAGAAGTAGAACTTCAGCAGGGCTTCAGAAAAGTTGGGGTGAGTGAAGAGATTTGGGCGGCACTTAACAGCGAGGCCATGAGAGCCGATGAGGGTGAAACGAGTTAAGTAAAGAGCAACTCCGGAATACAGGGGGGGGGGTGAAACGGGAGATCCCTGAGAAATCCCGCCGGCCAGCCGCATTGTCCAGCACGGCTCCCACACGCGAAAATATGGGAGCGACCCCACTGGGAATCGAACGCGGTTCCCCTAAGTGCGAGGTGAGTAGTCTAACCGCTACACCACCGTGGCCCCGTTTGTAGCTAGAACCAGTGACCTTTCAAAAGGTTGATTTCAAAAGTACTTAATTTGTCGTGAACCGTATTAAACTGCACATTATATATGTTAACTTAAACCCTGCTTGGCATGCTTCCAGTAAAATTTGCAGCGATTTGCAAAAAGGAATAGTCTTAACACATTCAGTACCACTACGATTTGCAGCTTCAGATGTTGAAGAGAAGGCATTTTTGTGAGTGCTGTACTGAAGTCGACACAACACTAGTTCGTTATGACGACCAGCGAGCTGGACGCGTCGTGTTCGGCCATACAAGTATGCGCCGTTCAAAACCTGGAACAGTAGTATGATTTTCGAATTAGTTACTCACGGCGCTAGGATCATTAGGCATTGAACCCCGCAGTGTACACTGCCGAAAAAAAATTACCATTCCGTGCGTTCACACAATGTGTACACTAGGTCTGATGGTTAAAAAAAAAATTTGCCAAGCTTTCAAATTTCTAGAGGGTTAACGTAGTGTTGTGGTTAGACTACACGTCTCCAACCAAGGCCAACTGGGTTCGAATTCCGGCGGAGTCACCCCCGAATTTTGGCATTTGGAAATCGTGCCGGACGATGCCTCTGATCGGCGCGTTTTCTCAGGGATCTCCCATTTATCCCGTCCTTGCATTCTGGCACCACTCCATGTTGAGAAGCTCCCACATATATTTACTCACTCACTTTTAAAATTATGAATGTTTCCTTTTTGTTTTATATTAAAAGTAAACATGTAGTATGAAAATAACTTATTTGCTTTCTGCTTCATGTGACTGTAGTGATGTTTCTGATGCTAATTTTATTATTTAATTGATTAAATATACGGTTTATGTATGTAGGTGTGAATGAGCATGTTATGAATAAACGTTGCGTTCCTTTTTTATTGTATGTATATATTTAGATAACTGACATAATTTTAGATCTATCAATCATAAGATTTTTACATTAATTAATTTTTTTTGTCTTTTATCCCATGTTGAAATAGTTATTTGCTGTGATTTTCTTTCCTTCAGAAATCCTTAAACTAAATTGCAGTTCTGGAACTTTTGCTAATCGATGTTATCTTGTACTATATTTTTATATACACTGAGACGACGAAAGTCATGGGATACCTCCTAATATCGTTTCGGACCTCCTTTTGCCCTGCTTAGTGCAGCAACTCGACGTGGCATGGACTCAACAAGTCGTTGGAAGTCCCCGGCAGAAATATTGAGCCATGCTGCCTGTATATACGTCCATAATTGCGAAAGTGTTGCTGGTGCACAAGTTTGTGCACGAACTGACTTCTCGATTATGTCTCATAAATGTTCGATGGGATTCATGTCGGGCGATCTTGGTGGCCAAATCATTCGCTGGAATTATCCAAAATGTTCTTCAAACCAATCGCGAACAGTTGTGGCCCGGTGACATGGCGCATTGTCATCCATAAAAATTTCTTGGTTGTTTGGGTACATGTAGTCCATGAATGGCTGCAAGTGGTCTCCAAGTAGCTGAACATAACCCTTTCCAGTCAATGATCGGTTCAGTTGGACCAGAGGACCCAGTCCATTCCATGTAAAAACAGCCCACACCATTATGGAGCCACCACCAGCTTGCACAGTTCCTTGTTGACAACTTGGGTCCATGGATTCGTGGGGTCTGCGCCACACTCGAACCCTACCATCAGCTCTTACCAACTGAAATCGGGACTCATCTGACCAAGCCACGGTTTTCCAATCGTGTAGGGTCCAACCGATATGGTCACGAGCCCAGGAGAGGCGCTGCAGACGATGTCGTGCTGTTAGTAAAGGCACTTGAGTCGGTCTTCTGCTGGCATAGCCCAGTACAGCCAAAGTTCGCCGCAATGTCCTAACGGACACGTCCGTCGTAAATCCCACATTGATTCCTGGGGTTATTTCACGCAGTGTTGCTTGTATGTTAACACTGACCACTCTGCGCACACGTCGTTGATCTCGGTCATTAAGTGCAGGCGGTCGGCCACTGCGTTGTCCATGGTGGGAAGTTATGCCTGAAATTAGGTATTCTTAGCACACTCTTGACACTGTGGATCTCGGAATGTTGAATTCCCCAACCATTTCCGAAATGGAATGTCCCATGCGTCTAGCTCCAACTACCATTCCGCGTTCAAAGTCTGTTAATTCCCGTCGTGCGGCCATAATCACGTCAGAAACCTTTTCACATGAATCACTTGAATACAAATGAAAGCCCAAACAATGCACTGTCCATTTATACATTTTGTACGCGATACTACTGCCATTTGTATGTTTTCATATTGCTATCCTATGACTTTTGTCACCTTTTTGTATGTAATTTTTGCATGTGGTTTTATGTATACTGCTTTTATATGTTTAATATAAGCTATTTTCTAATTTTGTAGTAGACATTAAGTTGTGATATAATTTTTTTTTTAAATGTAAAGTTGTCAAGTGTAATAGAAGGTGATAATACGTTAATTTCGCAATAAAAAAATTAAGACTTTCATTATTTTTATTATTACCCCTATATGTGCCTGCAGGTAATGGACACCTGTAAAGCCCGTGTTGTACAACCGAAGTGATCATAACCACACCATCAGAACGATTGTGCTTGCTACAGCAATGTATTACAAAACATATAACCATCTCTAACGCACAGCTGCATAGCAAGTTGACAAACTTTTAATTTTCTTGTGCAACAACTTATCCATAGCCAATCATAGTCTGTCTACTCATATTACTATTACTACAGACGAAAAACTCACTTTCACAACTGTACATATCCAGCCTATTTTTCCTAATCTACATTAATTAATTAATTAATATGTGCACGTACGAGAGTGCGACCTGGTGCACAATAAACTGAACATATTGTATTTTGCTGGTTTCCTTATTAATTTTAACGCCCGGTGCTTCAAGAAGTGACCTTAATTGCAGCTGTTTAGCGGAGGTACATGCGATAGGGTTATGCATTAATATTAAAACGCCGTCACCTAATGTATCTCTATCTTTACGAAAACATTTATAAACAGGGATTAAAAAATCTGTACTGTGGATGCAAATGAGTATCATTTATGGCTATGATGGGAACCTGGTGTCAATAAATACGATCTACCAGCTGTTGTTTCTTATTGCGAACGCCATTTGCATTCCAATAAGCAATACTACTGACTTAACTAAACCTGCAAGAGGCAGACCGCGGGTTTGGGTAGAATCATTATGGCGAAACCCATGAGAGCCTGACACTTGTCAGTCCCTCGCGCTAGGTCCATCCAGATGACCAGTAACATAAATAAGTGCTCTAAGAACTTTACAAGGGCTGAGGATTTCTGCGCCATGGGCTCAGCTTAACAAAATTAAATATATCTGCAGTTTCTGTTGGGCCTACAACGACTGGATAGTTCGTGGGCGACGTCTCCATGTTAGTTCAGGAGTTAGCCACCGTGGCGTAGTCCGGAACGTGAACTGGCTCCTGATTGGTCGCGCAGGTCTGGATGGCTGCGGTGGCAGGAGGAGTGGAGTGCGAAACTGGCTTCTGCCTGACCAGGGGTGTACTCTGGCTTTCACGAGTATTTTGGTTCGGTTTTCGCTTATTTGGGGGAGGCTGATAACGGCGCCTGGGACGATGTGGGTTCGCCAAGGCCTGTGAATCTANTTCGGTTTTCGCTTATTTGGGGGAGGCTGATAACGGCGCCTGGGACGATGTGGGTTCGCCAAGGCCTGTGAATCTACTTCAGAGAAGTAGCGAAGCGCGCCGTACACAGAAGCTACTGGCACTGCGCTGCTGTGTGCGAAAGGAGGAACGCAGCACCTATAACTATCTGGCTGGAATCGGCGAGCTGTGTTAGTGTCATCTTTCGCTGTTTATATTACACTGAAGAGCCAAAAAAAATTGTACACCTGCCTAATATCGCGTAGGGCCCCCGAGCACGCACAAGAGCCGCAAGACGACGTGGCATGGACTCAACTAATATCTAAAGGTATGCGGCAGGCAATTCACATCATGAATCCTGCAGGGCAGTCTACAAATACAATCTGCGCCAATTTGAGAAAGAATTGCACGTCTGTCACGTTTAATGATTCTCGTCAGTCATCGTTTGTCCCGTTCTTTCACGAGCTTTTTCCGGCCGCAGCGATGTCGAGGATGTGATGTTTTACCGGATTCCCGATATTCACGGTACACTCGTGAAATGGTCGTACGCGAACATCCAAACGTTATCGCTACTTCGGAGATGCTATGTCCCATCTCTCGTGCGCCGACTATAACACCACGTTCAAACTCACTTAAATCTTGATAACCTGCGTTTGTAGCAGCAGTAACCGATCTAGTTGCCGACCGCATCGCGTTACTCTGATTGGTTCCATACCTGTGTTATTCGCAGACGCAGTGTATAACAACAACCATACTAAGGAGAAATGTGAATTGTAAGATAAAAAAGTTACTGTCATTTTAGCTTCNACGCAGTGTATAACAACAACCATACTAAGGAGAAATGTGAATTGTAAGATAAAAAAGTTACTGTCATTTTAGCTTCCTGTTTATTGGTTTTTCTATAAAGGATCTTACGAAACGAAATTTGCCAACTGCTAAAGTATGCTGAAAATATTTATTTCAGTCATTAAATGAAGATTACTGTATTTGTCAGTTTATTTATTTTCGTTTTCTATAGTTAAAGACTAGTTTAAACCTGCAAAAATCCTGAAGAAGCACTGACATTTTTCATTTACAGCATATACTATTTTCGCTTTTAATCTTAGTGCACTGCAACTTTACGAAATAAGGAATTTATCATACATACTTACGAATAAAAATTTAAAACGAGATTTTTTTTTTATTCCGGGCATTTCCTGTTAGCAAAGTCTGCTATCCTGCCCACAACTTCGGTAGCAAAAATCTTGTAGCCGAACTGTTGACAGCGTGGCTGGAACTCAATCGGGAGTTACAAAACGAAAAGGGTTTACAGTACTTGTAATCAGTTCACTAGCGGGAGGAAAAAAAACTACTGTAACAGAATATCCATATTTACAAGTAGCGTGTTTGGTTAAAACGGCCTTGGTATTTATAGCCTGCCATAACCTCGCTCCTTTATCTGCTGGCGTCTCTTTGTCTTTTTTACGAAATTTGTAATCGACCACCTACAGACCGCAACATAGCTGAAACTACCGTTAATGATAGGCAGGCCGCAGTTTCGTGCATGAATAATCCTACGTCACGTGGGACTTTCGTGTGCCGCGTAAAGGCTTCGACTCGATCACGATCGGCTAATAGGATGTACACGGGAATTTCCCACGGCTTTTATTTTATTTTTCATTTTCCTTCTTTGATTAAAATAAAATTCTGATACGATAGCTCAGGCTTAGGCTGCTTGAGGTACAAGAGAATTTATAACTATACATTTAGTTTTCTATACTAAATAAAGTTCTAGAATAGGGAAAATATTACTTTGTGAATATTGTCCTTAACAAAGGTTTTGTGGCTGTAACACATACAAATTTTCATTTATAGTATACTAGACCTCTTATCGAGTGAGGTGGCGAAATTGTAAACCACTTTACTCGCATGTGGGAAGATCTCGGTTCGAAACCCGGTCCGGACTTACTGATTTCGGTTTTCTGTGGTTTCCCGAAATCACTCCAAACGAACGCTGGGATGGATCCATACTACAGCGCATGGCTGATGCTTTCCCTGTTCTTGCTTATCTGAGCAACGTGTTCTGTCTCTAACGTCCTCACTTTCGACGAGACNCACGAGACTTATCTACATTTTTCTCTTATGCATGAAAAAATATTTTATTAAAATAATATAATCAACACTATGCAACAGTCCATTCGGGCTACCCTCATAAAATTTATTTATACTTACAACAATCGTTTATATTAAACCAGTCATATCTGTGTTATTTTCATGTAACGCTTCATCCAATATTATAAATACATATTTATTAAAACTTAGAATTAGAACATTTTTTCAATTATTTTGTTATGTAAAAAAATATAATTTTTCAAGTCAGTGTTTATAAAGGATATTGGATAACCATTAAAATTTCACAAAGGGCGGTGCGTAAAAGAGAAGTGTTTTTCAAGAACTAATTAGCCTACTTTGCTCCGTTATTTGTTCATAAAGAACTAAGGTTGTTGATAAAATATCAGTTTAACTTCCGTGAATACCTTTAAAATCCCTGTATTAAGGAGGTTGTAGCCTGATATACGAACAGATCTATATACCAGAATTTGAGGATACAGCTACAAATTACAAACTGGCGTCATTAAGAGCAGTATCAATATTATAATATATTACCTTGTTAGCAATATTACCTTGTACAGTATTTTTAAGAAACGTAACATATAATTAGGCATTACATTACTTTATATGAATTTCAATTTTTTAGTAACCAATTTATAATTGGTTCAATGCTATGTTGTATACGGCGTATTAAAGAAATGTACTTATCATATTGACGAAACGAAAACTACAATAGATAACATCACTAACTGGCAAACGGAAACTGTAAGTAAAAGAANTAGCAATATTACCTTGTACAGTATTTTTAAGAAACGTAACATATAATTAGGCATTACATTACTTTATATGAATTTCTAGTTTTTAGTAACCAATTTATAATTGGTTCAATGCTATGTTGTATACGGCGTATTAAAGAAATGTACTTATCATATTTACGAAACGAAAACTACAATAGATAACATTACTAACTGGCAAACGGAAACTGTAAGTAAAAGAAAATTTAGCATAATCTGCTTCAACTTCTTACAAAAGTGAATGCCGAGTGTTGCTTCAGTAAAACATTTTCTTAATGACGTATTCTGATTTGTGCTAAANGACGAAACGAAAACTACAATAGATAACATCACTAACTGGCAAACGGAAACTGTAAGTAAAAGAAAATTTAGCATAATCTGCTTTAACTTCTTACAAAAGTGAATGCCGAGTGTTGCTTCAGTAAAACATTTTCTTAATGACGTATTCTGATTTGTGCTAAATTTGACTGATCAAGATAATTTGTTAGTGGTTAGTGCATTCAACTGGTTGGTCATACAGGAGTGGAGAGAACTCTAATCACTTTATATGTGATACAGGTGTATAACTTTCACAAAAATGCCAGACTACGCCGGAGTCAAGGGCCTAGCCAAAATGTTGCTGTAAGGATGGAAGGAGATGCGAAAAAATATTTTTGACACTAATTAAAAATGTTTTACGTTCGTCGTACAGAGTTACGCTGCAAATTCGTTAGAAATTCTGACGCAAGATACGAGAGCAAACAGTTTTGATACTTCTATATTGCAGTATCAAACAAGCGAACAGGAGACCCTTTTGATGGTAACTTAGCCTGAAAATACAAATTTGTAATTGCAGGGGGGGGGTGAATACCCGGTTGGCTACGTCCCCAATAAAAAATTTCCGTAAGTCTCCAAGACTTATTCATACTTAAATCACAGGAAGAATGTAGGTGGTTGGTTTGTACACAGTACGCAACGAGCATAAAATAGTTACAATTGTTTCTCAATTTTCGAGGTCTTCTGAAAGCTATCTTTAGTTCCTTTCTGCCCCTTTGTGTATCCTTCCGCCACATGTAACAGTTAACATTACCTTTAACATAGTGACACTGTGAAATTTCTTTAACACAAATGTTAAGATTGCTCCATTTCTTTCTCCAGTGCGTATAAAACGAAGAGAAACTTATTACAGTAGCTACCAATTTAAACAACCTCAAAATGGGGTGTTGGTAAAACCTAGCAAGAAAAAGTTATCATGCAAAATATTATTTAAGTGAGTGCAACGAATGTGGTGCGTTGTCCCTTCCATGTAATTTTCTAGTCTTGGTTAAGCTTTGTTTGCATGAGGCTGAGGAATACACTGAAAGTATGACTTTAGCAAAGTTTCAGAAAAGTCGGAAGCAACCGGGAATGGGCTATACGTCATCCCTTCTTCGAATTAGTCTCGCAGCATAGAATGTTAATGTTAAAATATAAATAAACAAATTCCGACAGAAAGAATTAAGGGCAAATATCGGGAACCAAAGGCGGCTATCATACAGCAAAAGAGAATGAAACATTTCGTGCAATAAGATCGAGAGAGGTAAGTACAGTTTCCAAACTAACGTCCTAACAGCTGGATAATAGTGGGAATAAATAAAAACAAGTATGTTTTGGAAATAACTTTTTTTATCTTATACTACATAAAAATTAACGTGAATGAAATGCATCTATATGGGTATTGAAAATTTTCCCCATCATATCAAACTTTCTTCACAACAGTGTGCTTATATATTTCTACTACTAAAAGGGAACGACAATGAACGCACATATAAAAATAATTTGGTTTTGAAGTTAAGCGATGATTGTATAACTGATTTTTGTTAATGGTTTCACCGTAGTTTGTACATTTCATGTACTGATTACAAAAGTAAAACAAATTAAGAACGTCTATAAAATGAAATGGGACCAACGTGATCATGAAAACGAAAACCGCACAATTTTTAACCGTAATCCCCTGTTTATACAGAAATATCAAGGTGTTGAAATCTGAGTCAGAAAACTTAATCAAAATCAACCTAAAATGATAATAAAATAGGCGTCAGTATGATTTCTTAATTTTTGGAGGACTATCTTAACACTGATCAGTTACAAGCACATTCCAATCGAGATGGGAACTTTTCTAAAAGTTGGCTTTAATCAGAATTTCCATTAGCGATATGAAATATGATTAGAATTTTACACTAAGCCAGGTGTATGAAGTCAAGTGAGGTATCTCAATTTTACGTGGCTTCGTTCAAGTTATCGCTGCAGACTTGCGGGTTCAAGCCAAGAACTTACAGAAAAATTCAGTGGAATGAGATAAGATTCCACCTAATAGCTTATATTTAAGTTGTTGCCAGTGACTTGGGCCAAAGGTTAGAGATTTACGGAAAAGTTGTAAGTGCTTTCCCGCTAGGCTGGTATCATGTACGCATGACAGGTTAATGATGGATAGGACATCCTCTATGGCTTATTATTTTAAAGAGATGTACATTACAAGTGAAGCAAAATGACTGACTAACCAATGGCAAATACTACTTTGTATAAATCTACATCGCTTAAGTAGTAAAGCTGTGAAAATATATTGAACCAAGTAATGTAGTTTAAAGATGAGTTCTTTAGTAAAAATATTATGTAAGTATATAATAATACTGAGAATATCTGTTTTTTTTAATCATTTATATGAGAATAATTTTAATATTTGACTTTATTGAAAAAATGTTTCAAAAGTTTGGTTTATAACGTTGTAACAATATCCGTTATACAGAACAAAACTTCGGAAAATTTCCACGGAATTTCATCTTAGATCAAGTCAAATACGTTATTATTAATACGCCTATTTTTACTGTGATTCTAATAATTGTTTAAAATATTGATATTGGAAACACTATTTTTTTCAAAACATCTTCAGATAGTTTAAATGGATTGAATTTCAAACTTGCAGTTAATTATTTTTTTTTAAATAATTCGTATTTCCACGTTGTTGAAGAATAATTATTTTAAACATTTTATATTTGTTGAAAATAAATATCAAATAATATACTATTTACTTTTCATAAAATGTGAACATTTAATGTATTACATTTCTCCCCAAATGAGATGAAAATGATCCGTTTAGTGTTAATTATTATGTCTCACTGCTTGGCATTACGAATAGTTCCCTTGCGAACAGAGTATAAAACAAGCAGAATTAAAGTTCACCTTTTTACATTCCAGTCAAGGTAAATTATATTCTTGAGAACTGCGTAATTTGCTTACTAGGTACAATGAAAAAATGTCGGTAACTATTATTTCGCAGTTCAATTTCCCGCTAAATTTAATTGCAACCTTCTAACTGGTAACAACATTTAAAACATTTAATTAAATGGGTACATTAAAAATAGTCTCATTCCAAGAAGAATGTTTAAAAATAAATGTTACGATGTAACAATTTTAAAGAAAATAAAACGTGTATAGTTATGTACGACATCTGGCAAAATTATTTTCTAAGATGCAAACAAACCACTAGCGGTATAAATAACTTGACCAACTATGCGAAAACTAAACTTCTGTGTATAATTTATAAACCTAGTAAATTTATTCAGAAAATATATAAGTTTTTCAACGATGTCTCTGTTATAACAAGAGCACAAGCGCTTCATAACAGAAAGCGAAGTTTTCGCTACGGCATCGTACAACATTATTCAATTTAAACTTCGTTGGCGCACAGGATAACCGATCCTTTGATAAGTTTCCTTCTTATACTTCAAAGTTGCTACGATAATAAAATTTACGGTCGTATAAAATGCCTCACATTTATCATTGAACGTTGTGGCATGCAGCTACAAGTTTGTAGCACAACTGATTAATTTTTATGTTTTATTCTCAGTTTGACATTTAAAAACACTTCAAAAGAAAAGCCTACCAGGCTCGGTTGCTCTGACGTTGGCCTCTCTTATCTCATAGTTTATGATGCGAGCCTACTTCTCTTCTCTTGGCAGAAAGCAAGGAAATAATGCAAATTTTCCGATATAAAATCATATACAGTATCACTTCGATACTTTTCGTATACGGTACCTTGTTAGCTAAGTCCCGGTATTATAAATATCTTCTCAATGCAGCGAGGCAGAAAAATTATTTCACTGCGAATTCTTTAAGGCATCTGCAAAGAAATGGGATAGAATCTTGGTGGGAGAGGGGGGGAGATATATCTGCAAGATATATTGAACATTAAAAAAAAACCTTTTAATTATGCCTTACCCAGGATTTGGACCCAGAAACTCAAACAACTTCAGCGTAGTGTTTTTGCCATGTTTTTTTATTTATGTTAGCAGTGTGTATCAACGTTTTTTCACAAGATTTATGATTTGGTAAATGAATCTAATCCTTTCTATGGTGGTCAACAACATTCTTGTAATGAATTTTCGAAGTTGGTGTGGTTCCCAGAAATGGTGTTATACGTGACTTATCGGATGTTCACTTCCCATAATTACCCACGCACATGACACTATCATACGTTAACTAAAGTTGTACATTATTCACAGTTGGTGATTTCTGTAAATTAATGTAAGTTCTCCAAATTGACGGGAATATATCAAACCAAGATTTAAAAAAGTTTGTTGTGACTTTGTAACAAGTACCCCCCCCCCCC